>SJYX01020998.1:156750-171197 GCA_006410675.1 Oreotragus oreotragus | reverse complement strand
GCAAGGACACAAGAGGAGTGCAGTGATATATAACAAAGAGAAAAGTAATTAACTCAAAAGTCTAGTGTTGCTAACATCAAAACTATTATATATCTTTTTCCATATCCCTTTACATTGATTGGGCTTCCCTGGTGGCTCAGAGGTTAAAGCGTCTGTCCACAATGCGGGAGACCTGGGTTCGATCCCTGGGTCGGGAAGATCCCCTGGAGAAGGAAGTGGCAACCCACTCCAGTATTCTTGCGTGGAGAATCACATGGACGGAGGAGCCTGGTGGGCTACAGTCCATGGGGTCACAAAGAGTCGGACACGACTAACATCTTCCCAGGTGCCTAAAAGATAAAGAATATGGAGGCCTGGCGGCAAACATTAAGTCAACAGTGAAAACCCTCTACCAATATAATTTTTAACTCTCTAGAAAAGGCTCTGTATCTTTAAGATGCTTTTAAGCTTTGTGCCTCTCGCGGTTGGGGGGCTGTAAGCAATTCACAAGCTGTAAGAGGTCTGGGGGAACCTGTTAGGCAAGCAAGAGAGTTATCAGAGGGTGTTTAACTGAAACATCCATTTCAAATGCAGAAGACTAAAGCCCTGAGTTGACTTTTTCCAGAGTGTGTCAGAAGAGTGGAAAAGCACAGTAATAAAGCAGGCAGATTCTTATTTTTTTCGGATACATGCTCAGGAAATACCAGGGGGAAACCCTGAGGCTTGATTCATCTTGCCCATCAGGCCTCTGCCACATGACTTTGTCACGGGTGGGATTCCTCACGCTGGCTCCCGGCAATTGTTTTTAGCCTGGGATGCTACAGATTGTTTCTGCTTATGAGGGTGTATGCAAGTGGCGCTAGTGGTAAAGAATTCACCTGCCAACTCAGGAGACACAGGAGACCTGGCTTCCAGCCCTGGGTCTGGAAGATCCATTAGGGGAGGAAATGGCTGCCCACTCCAGTATTCTTGCCTGGAAGATCCCATGGACAGAGGAGCCTGGTAGTCCATGGGGTCCCAAAGAGTTGGACACAACTGAACAACTGAGTGTGCGCGCACACACACACACAATCATATATATATATATATATCCCTCCTGGAGAGGGACAGGGAGGCCTGGGGTGCTGCAGTCCATGGGGTCACAAAGAGTCAGACACGACTGGGCTACTGAACAACAACAAGACTTACGTATGTGTGTGTGTGTGTATGTTAATAGTATTTGCCATAAAGAATTCCAAAAATTTGTAATTGATAAAAGGGAAATACAGTTATAAATTATTAACAAATTAATCACCAACCCAAGAGTTTATGGGGTCTAATAAAATTTAAATGATATGCCATTGGTTATATTTTCAATATTAAGGGGTCAGATCAGCTGCAGTAATTGATCAGATCTCCATTTAATTCAGTCATGGCTATACTAGCACTTACTGCAGATAAATTTTTAATGGCTTCCCATCAGACACACTTTGGCCTCGAGTAGTCTTTCTTCGTGCTTCTAGCTTGTCTGGCTGTGGTGATCAGATGAGGAGGGGATCTGAGGGAAGGCTCTTGGTGTTCCTTTTCAGGACAGTGTGGCTGAACGTGGGGACAGAGCAGAGAACCGGCTGCCTGAAATCCTGACTCTCAACTCTGTCATCGCTGTTGGCTTGCTGCTGGTCCTTGTTAATATCAGTTCATTTCTGTCTCCTCACCTTCTGAGAAGTGGTAATGTGGGCCAGAGGAGTCAATGACCACAGGATCCCACTGGACAACTCCAGTGATGAGCGTTTCTGGAAAAATGAGATGAGGATGTTCTCAAGGAAACAATAGCAGGCTGTGGTCCAGCTCTTTGTGCACCTCTCAGATTGTGTGGTTGCCTCAGGTTTTTTTTTTTTTTTTTTAAACCAGGAAGAGCCATTGTTTGTTGCAGGCTTGCTGGGTTCTGGGTACTGTGCTAAGCCCCCATTCTGTCATCACATGTTTGCTAAGTGCCCATGAGCCAGGCTTCCATGATAGCTCAGTTGGTAAAGGATCTGCCTGCAATGCAAGAGACCCTGGTTCGATTCCTGGGTCGGGAAGATCCGCTGGAGAAGGGATAGGCTACCCACGCCAGTATTCTTGGGCTTCCCTGGTGGCTCAGCTGGTAAAGAATGCGGGAGACCTGGGTTCAGTTGGGGAGATCCCCTGGAGAAGGGAAAGGTTACCCACTCCAATATTGTGGCCTGGAGAATTCCATGGACTGTATAGTCCATGGCGTCACAAAGAGTCTAACACGACTGAGCGATTTTCACTTTCAAGACACACAAACCTGGTGTGGATGGAGTAACGGCGCTCAAGGTGGGACTGGGTGCAAGAGTTTGGTCTTTCTCTCCAGAACAAAGACTGTAAACAGAAGACCCCGTGATCAGATTGGTGCAGGCGTGCCTGGAAGTTTCAGCCGAGGGCTGTAGCTTTTCTCTGGAGACTGAGCAGATGAGGAGGAAAAGAGGGGGTCGGCCGGACCTGAGGGCTGCTCAGGAGGCTTCTCTTGGGAAAGCTGACTCATGAGGCCAGAGTCTGGCAGAGGCTGCTGGCTAAGAGCTGCAGGATGTTCGTGCCTCGCCCTGTAGACCAGCGGGCGGAGGGGATCAGAGCTGTCAGATGAGGGTGGGGGGTGGATTCTTGGTGGTCTAGGGAAGCAGGCTGCATGGCTATGTGGATGCAGTTAGTTTTCGGTCTTTTAAAAGGTGTTTATCTGTTTCTTTATTCTGGCCGTGCTGGGTCCTTCTTGCTGTGCCGGCTTTTCTCTAGTGGACAGCAGGGTCTACTCTCTCGTTGAGGTGCAGGGGCCTCTCACTGCGGCGGCTTCTCTTGTTGCGGGGCATGGCCCCTAGGGCGCTCGGGCCTTAGGAGTTGCAGCTGCTGGGCTCTAGAGCTCAGGCTCAGTGGTTGTGGCACGCGGGCTTGGTTGCTCCGCAGCATGTGGGATCTTCCCAGATCAGGGATCGAACCCACGTCTCCTGCATTGGCAGGCCGATTCCTTGCCACTTAGCCACCAGGGAAGCCCAGTTTTCAGTTTTAAAACTGAAAATTTATTTATTTATTTATTTATTTTTCATTTCTTACATGATAGTATACATATTTCAATGCTATTCTCCCAAATCATCCCTCCCTCTCCCTCTCCCTCTCCTTCTCCCTCAGAGTCCATAAGTCCTCTCTACACATCTGTATCTTTTTTGCTGTCTTGCATGCAGGGTCCTCATTACCATCTTTCTAAATTCCATATATATGTGTTAGTATACTGTATTGGTGTTTTTCTTTCTGGCTTACTTCACTCTGTATAATTGGTTCCAGTTTCATCCATCTTATTAGAACTGATTCAAATGTATTCTTTTTAATGGCTGAGTAATACTCCATTGTGTATATATACCACAGCTTTCTTATCCATTCATCCGCTGATGGACATCTAGGTTGTTTCCATGTCCTGGCTATTATAAACAGTGCTGCAATGAACATTGGTGTACATGTTGAAAATTTAAAATTTACACTTAAAATTAAAAATGTTTCAAACTAAAAATGTTCTCCTGCTGAATTAAAAAGTGGTAGATGTTTTTCACGAGTATTGTATATTAACGCACGTATATGGGATGTGTTTTCTATTATATTAATAGAAAAATGGTACAGATGAACCTATTTCCAAGGCATGGATAGAGACACAGACATAGAGAACGGATGTGTGGACCCTGAGGAGGAGGGGAGGGCAAATTGAGAGAGTAGCGTTCACACGTACAGACTACCATGTGGAAAACGGCGGGAAGCTGCAGCCCAGCACAGTCAGCTCCTCGCTCTGGGGTGACCTCCAGGGGTGGGATGAGGGCGTGGGAGGGAGGCTCAAAGAGGGAGGGGATATGTGTACAGCTGATTCACACTGTTCCACAGCAGAAACTAACAGGACACTGTAGAGCAATTATCCTCCAATTAAAAAAAAAGTAACGCGTTCTTCACTCTTAGTGCTGTGCTTTCTTTTGCAGAATAAGAGCTTCTATGATTTGTCCACAGTCACTGGTATTTGAGAGCTCTTACAGAAGGATTTATGATACAACACAGTATAGGTTAGGTGCTCTAACTAGTCATTAAACATAAACTAGCAAGAGAAATAAGTTTGTGAGCTATAAGGGTACAAATGACTGGTGTTTTCCACTGACATGTCTCCTCTTAATAAGGATAGTGTACTGAACTTGCATTTTGATTGTGCAGTCATTTTCTCAAGCTGAATCAGTATGTTTTAACATTCATCCATTAGCTATTATGTCTATGATAAATTAAACTTTATAGGTAATCAGAACATTATTGCCTGATATCATTACAGAGCTCTGAATTACAGTTTAAGAATGCTATTACAATAGTATATGTAACTTAAATGTCCCTGCTGCAAAAATGAATAGTATTATGAACTTTCTGGTAATATGCCCTTCACATCTGGGTTGATTTACAGTTGAGTAACTTTTAAAGAGCTGACGGCCCTTGTGCGGAGCTGTTATGAGCAGTGACCTTTCCAAGAGGGAGCGTCCTCTGTGACTGGGTGGTGATTCCTAAGCCTCTGATAGTAGTGCATCTGCTAAGTTGGTTGTGTCAGTGCCCTGAGAGGTTGTTACATTCATGACACAGGAAAGTAGGTGCCCTGTTTCACAATGTCATGTTAGGAAGTTAGCTACATGAAAATGGAGTCAAATCATGATGTCCATAGGACTTAATAACCACACCCTGGAATAGTTTTTCAAAGTTTTGTTTATAGATAGCTGGTGGGAGAAGGGGATGACAGAGGATGAGATGGTTGGATGGCACCACCGACTTGATGGACATGAGTCTGAGCAAGCTTTGGGAGTTGGTGATGGACAGGGAGGCCTGGCGTGCTGCAGTCCATGGGGAGGCAAACAGTTGGACATGACTGAGTGGCTGAACTGAGTGGGAAGCTGCTTTAAAGCACAGGGAGCTCAGCTTGGTGGTCTGGGATGATCTTGAGGTGTTGGATGGGTGGTGGGTGGGAGGGAGGTCCCAGAGGGAGGGAATACACGTCTATGCATATGGCTGATTCGCTTCACTGTACAGCAGAAAAGAACACAGCATTGTAAAGCAACTATACGCCAATGAAAACATCACTGACACACTCACACAAAGAGTTGTACATTTTTGAGCATTTGTATTTTTTCTTAAATCTTAAGCTCTGCCATTCCAGTGGATTGCTGTAGGAAGCCTTGGGCTGTACGTACTGGAATTATACCTATTCAGTTCCTTACCCATGGAAGGCTTGTTGCCAGCATGAACAGAATGGTCAGTGGACTTGGAGTTCTGTTCCCAGCATCAGAGATGGATTTGTGGGGATGACAGAGTGACAGACCTTTAGACCAACCAGCTCATGTCTTCCCACTCTCCTCACTGCCATATCCTCTTGTTAACACAGGATGAGAAGTGATAGATGTGATCAAAATTCCAACCCATGTCCATCGCATAGCATCGGCCTTACTGGATTGCTCAGGACTTGAACCAGGGACCCCGTGGAGACCAACAGGAACTACTCAGGACTTTTCATAAGTGACCTGTGGCTTCCCGAGGTGCTTGTTGGAACAGAGAAATGAAAAGTTCCAAGCTCAAGTATACTTAGGAAGCCTTGTGTTAGAGAAGGCATGTTCCTTTCTTTTCTTTCCTTCCTTCTTTCTTTCTAGAAAGCATATTTTGGACTTCCCTCATGGTCCAGTGGTGAAGAACATGCCGGCTAGTGCAGGGGACGCGGGTTCGATCCCTGGTCTGGGAAGATCCCACACGCCGCGGGGAAACTAAGCCAGTGCCCCACGACCACCAGGCCATGCTCCGCAGCAAGAGAAGTCGCTGCAGTGAGAAGCCCACACACCACAGCGAGAGTCGCGCCCGCTCATGGCAACTGGAGAGAGCCCGTGTGTGCAGCAGCAAAGACCCTGCGCAGACAGAGCAAAGACCCAAACCCAAGCATGCTTCTTTACTCAGTGGAAGCGTGAAAGTTGCTCTGTCCTGCCCGACTCTTTGTGACCCCATGGAGTATACAGTCCACGGGATTCTCCAGGCCAGAATACTGGAGTGGGTAGCTGTTCCCTTTTCCAAGGGGTCTTCCTGACCTAGGAGATGAGAGCATTTAACATGCTGGGATGCGTGGTGACCTGAGCAGGATACCGTTTACTGCATTCAGTCCGGTGTCTATCCCTGAAATAGGAGTGCCTCTGAGCGCCACTGGTCCAGAGGACAGAGTCTGGGGAACCTATCCTACTGGGATCCCCCGGGGAGAGCTGTTTTCAGAGGGCTTTGTCATGGAGGGCCTTCTCTCATCTTGCTCTTGGTAGACTTGGTGAGAGAAATTGAGGTTTCTAAAAAGGATTTTTTTTTTAACTTTGGAATCATGTTTTTTTCACTATGAACTGAAGAGAAGTGAAAATTGTGCTTCTGATGGTCATTGGTGATAAAAAAAATTAAGGAAAATGGAAGTTACGGAGGGTGTTTTGCAGGAAGACTATAAGTCGCAGAATGGGCTGTTTGGCATTCCTTCCTGTGGATTTTCATTTCTCACGTTCCTATCTGAAGAGGGTTTCTCTCCAGGCTGTGTTGTGCAGTTTTCCCGTGAAGACATGATTTCTATTTATTGGAATTTGCTTTCAAATATGAGCAAAACTCCTGGAGGAAAGGGCCTAGACGTGTTAGTGGTTCCTGCCGTGCTAACTGGCTGGTGACCGACAGTGTGGTGCTCACCACGACATCAGTTTCCTGTTTTTAGGGGAAACAAACTCCTTTTATGAGTATGATTGAAAATAAGAGCCATGTGATGCTGGGCTCACTCGTCTTTTGTTCTCGCGTGAGGAATCGCCAATTTTCTTATTTTTTGTTTNGCGAGATCTTCGTTCCTGGACTGGGATTGAACCCGTGTCCCCTGCATTGGTGGGCGGATTCTTAACCACTGGACCACCAGGCATGTCCCAGTTTTCCTTATTTTAATCTCTAGTCACAGTTGTGTGCTTTGGAGAATATTCTTTTTTTTTTGTGGGGGGGTGCTTTTTTTCAATGTAATAGTTGTAGTGGGCATCACATTTGTGGTCAGTGCAAGGAGTTTCTCAAGGTCATTTACTTGTGGATGTTTTCTTGATTTAGGACTTTGGAGAGCGCAATCAATTCTCCGTTACGTAGGTGCTTCCTGTTATATGAGGGTAGGGGGTGTCTCTGACTGTCCCCCGGCCCCGCCCTCTGGCTGTTTTTCTTCGTGAGAATGTAGTTTTACTTCTGGAGAAGGTAAAGGAAAATTAAAGATGGAAACTGCTTTCCTTTTAGTTTGGGGAAAAATAATTGGTAGTACAGAATTTTGTTATATGGAAATAAATGAAGCCCCACGTAAGTAAGAGGCTGCTTACTCAGAGCTGTGGGAGCTTGGGGATTGCCACCGTCCTGTGTGCTTGGCAGGGCAGCTCCATCGTGGGGAGGGGGCTCTGGGGTGGAGGCTGTGGGTGCGGGGGACCTGGGGCAGCTGACTTCCCTATGTGACTTGTTAGGGGAGTGTATTAGGCTTTCCCCAGTTGGTCCTAAGTTGGAAGTCAGGGCAGAGATTAGAGAAGCTGTTATTGATGGAGTCCTAGCTAGTTGGGGCTGGTTGCTGAGCTTCCCCGGGGGCTCAGATGGTAAAGAATCTGCCTGCAATGCAGGAGACCCGGGTTTGATTTCTGAGCCGAGAAGATCCCCTGGAGAAGGAAATGGCAACCCACTCCGGTATTCTTGCCTGGGAAATCCCACGGACAGAAGAGCCTGGTGGGCCACAGTCTACAGGGTTGAAGAGTCAGACATGACTGAGCAACTAAACCACACAGCCACAAGCCGTCCCTGAGATTTGGCCTCCTGGGCTAACACGTGATGAAAAATGAATCAGTCGATCTAAGGAAAAGTTGGAACATTTTATTCAAGCCATATTTGAAGATTATAACTGGGGAAGTATGTCTCGGAAAGCTCTGAGAACTGTTCCACCGTTCAGAAGTCAAGACACAGATTACAGAAGTTTTTTGAGATAGAGGGCTGTACATCAACCGACGTGTTATTGACAGTTTACATAATCCAGATTTGAGCACCATCAGGGTGGGTCACGTGGCCACTTTACAAGATCAAAAAAGTGAATGTAAAGTCGCTTAGTCATGTCCAACTCAGTAGTGTCCGACTCTGCGACCCTATGGGCTATAGCCCACCAGGTGCCTCCATCCATGGGATTCTCCAGGCAAGAATACTGGAGTGGGTTGCCATTTCCTTCTCCAGGGGATCTTCCCAACCCAGGGGTCGAACTTGGGTCTCCCACGTTGCGGGCAGACTCTTTACCATGTGAGCCACCAGGGAGTCCCTTACAGGATCAGGAGGAATGCTGCCTTTAAGGAGTGGTCTTGNGCAAGAATACTGGAGTGGGTTGCCATTTCCTTCTCCAGGGGATCTTCCCAACCCAGGGGTCGAACTTGGGTCTCCCACGTTGCGGGCAGACTCTTTACCATGTGAGCCACCAGGGAGTCCCTTACAGGATCAGGAGGAATGCTGCCTTTAAGGAGTGGTCTTGCTGATGTTGGGAGAATGTTGCTCTTTTTGTCCTGGGTTTTCGTTACTGTTGTTGCTTTGGCTGTACGAGGTCTTAGTTGCTGTGCCCAGGATCTTTTCAGTTGTGGGATCGAGTTTTCTGCTCAGGGATGGAACCCAGGCCCCTGCATTAAGACTGTGGAGTCTTGGCCACTGGACCACCAGGAAGTCCCAGGGTTGCTCTTTTAGGCTGAGCAGGTTTCTGCCAATGGGAGAGGTTTGATCTATATGTCATGCATATACACGTGCACAGCAGTCGGGTGGTGGGGGGAGGGAAGAGGTCAAAGGGCAGAGTAGAATGCTCATGTTTAGACTGTTCTTGTCTTGCCATATGCGTTTTATTTCACCTGCTGCAGGTTGTGGGTCTAGGGCCGGCTGTCGCTTTCGGTCTGACGGCTGTCAGGTTGTGTGTTTAGTTTTTCAACGGGAAGGTGAAATTTTGAGTAATGTGTGGATGGTCCAGTCTACATTCTTCCCTTCCCCAAAGCACGCACACTGGCCGCCCAATCTGGAGTCCATGCTGCTCTGCGTGCTGCTATCACTGTAAGGCAATGAAGCCTTTGAAGCGTTTCTACCACCAACTGCATTTTCCCATAGAAGACTTGGGTGATGGCAAAAAGACCCCCAGATATAGCTGCTGTGCCAGAGTGCTTGTCCCTGCCCTGCTCTAGCTGTGCTCTGTGGTCCCACAAGCATTGCCCATCCCTGGGCCGCTGGTGGCCTTGGGGGTGGGTATGATGAGGTCCCTAACTCTCTGGGGTCTTGTGATGACACAGTGAAACCCAGAAGAAGCTGGGGAGATCTGCATCCATTTCCTGGGGCTGTGCTGACACAGGACCACAAGCAGGGGTGCTGAAAGCAACAGAAATGCGCTGTCTTACCATCTGGAGGCCGAGGGTGCAAGATCACGGTGTTGGCAGGGCCGGGCTGGGAGCCACAGGATGCCTGGTCTCTGTGGCCTTCTCGTTCTGAGCCTGGCGGGGCCCACCTTGCCTCTAAGGGTACCAGTCATCTCAGGTGAGCGGCCCGCCCTGCTCCAACATGACAGAGTTACATCATCAGAGCTACGTATCTCCTGGAAGTTCCCAGGGGTCCGGTGGCTGGGACTTTGTGCTTTCACTGCAGAGGGCATGCGTTCTATCCCAGGCTGGGGGACTAAGACCCGGCATGCTGGTGAGCCAAAAAAAAAANTGGGATCGAGTTTTCTGCTCAGGGATGGAACCCAGGCCCCTGCATTAAGACTGTGGAGTCTTGGCCACTGGACCACCAGGAAGTCCCAGGGTTGCTCTTTTAGGCTGAGCAGGTTTCTGCCAATGGGAGAGGTTTGATCTATATGTCATGCATATACACGTGCACAGCAGTCGGGTGGTGGGGGGAGGGAAGAGGTCAAAGGGCAGAGTAGAATGCTCATGTTTAGACTGTTCTTGTCTTGCCATATGCGTTTTATTTCACCTGCTGCAGGTTGTGGGTCTAGGGCCGGCTGTCGCTTTCGGTCTGACGGCTGTCAGGTTGTGTGTTTAGTTTTTCAACGGGAAGGTGAAATTTTGAGTAATGTGTGGATGGTCCAGTCTACATTCTTCCCTTCCCCAAAGCACGCACACTGGCCGCCCAATCTGGAGTCCATGCTGCTCTGCGTGCTGCTATCACTGTAAGGCAATGAAGCCTTTGAAGCGTTTCTACCACCAACTGCATTTTCCCATAGAAGACTTGGGTGATGGCAAAAAGACCCCCAGATATAGCTGCTGTGCCAGAGTGCTTGTCCCTGCCCTGCTCTAGCTGTGCTCTGTGGTCCCACAAGCATTGCCCATCCCTGGGCCGCTGGTGGCCTTGGGGGTGGGTATGATGAGGTCCCTAACTCTCTGGGGTCTTGTGATGACACAGTGAAACCCAGAAGAAGCTGGGGAGATCTGCATCCATTTCCCAGGGCTGTGCTGACACAGGACCACAAGCAGGGGTGCTGAAAGCAACAGAAATGCGCTGTCTTACCATCTGGAGGCCAAGGGTGCAAGATCACGGTGTTGGCAGGGCCGGGCTGGGAGCCACAGGATGCCTGGTCTCTGTGGCCTTCTCGTTCTGAGCCTGGCGGGGCCCACCTTGCCTCTAAGGGTACCAGTCATCTCAGGTGAGCGGCCCGCCCTGCTCCAACATGACAGAGTTACATCATCAGAGCTACGTATCTCCTGGAAGTTCCCAGGGGTCCGGTGGCTGGGACTTTGTGCTTTCACTGCAGAGGGCATGCGTTCCATCCCAGGCTGGGGGACTAAGACCCGGCATGCTGGTGAGCCAAAAAAAAAAAAAAGAGAAAAACAAAAACTGCTTATTTCCCAATAAGATCATGTTCCGAGGTACTGGAGGTTAGGACAATGACATATGGGTTTGTGGGGAGGCCATTTAATGCATAACGAGACCCCTGAACACATTAGCCTCAGGTTCTTTGGGGCTGGTGGGTGTCTGTCTGCCATGCTCCTGGGGTCTCCGCGGGCAGCTCTGCCACGTTATCCAGGCAGTCTCCCCACTTGTAAGAGGAGGGTAGTGAGGCAGACCTCATGTGCTTTAGGATTAAAAGAGGGAATAGGTGGAAAGGAAAGGGCTCAGTGCAGTTTCTGTGATAGAAGGGCTGTTAGAAATGTGACCAGAAGCCCTCGGTCCGCAGGACTGCAAAGATCAGCATGCGGAAAGGGGAACAGCATGTCTCACTAAGGGACCGGGTGTCTGGGCTCAGGGGAGGAAGTGCTTCCTCTATGTCTGATGGCCCGGCCTGTGTTCCCAGACACTTGCAGACGTGGATGGCCCAGCTCAGGCCTCACTTCTCCAGGAAGCAGTTGGCAATCAATGTTCTCAAGTTCACTTTGGGCCATGAACGTTGCTGCTCCTCGCCCGTCTCCCTGGGCTCTGTTCCTGAGGGCAGGGCCTCGCGAAGAACCTTCTCTGCACACGGAACAGTGTGCCTCGTCACCAGGCCCCTCGTTGAGTGGTCGCAGGACCCCTGTGCGAAAATATTCAGAATTCAGGATGGCAGGAGCAAGCTGTTCAGGCTGAGCGTGGAGTCCCTGTGATCAAGCAGCCGCCATTTTCCCAGGAAGAGGCCTCCAAAGGACCACCGACATCTGGGGAAGCAGCCGTGTGCAGGAGGGCGGAGATGCAACTGGACGCAGCGTGGCCCGCCCACCTTGCAGGTGTCGATGGAGGGGCAGCCCCTCCTGGCGGGGAGAGCACAGGCCCCTGGGAGGAATCCCAGTCCTTTGTAAGGATGCCCGTTATCACCAGGCTGCGTTCCTCCCCGGGGAGCCGGGGTCGAGACCGCCCAGGGGTGAGTCTGCCACAGGGCCTGGCTGTGCTGTTTACTGATTCTTAAGTCTTCCTGTAAAGCCAAGGACAGAAGGAACAACTATGGCCAGGAAACACATTCTGAGCTCTTGAGGTGAAGGTGAAGGTGAAGTCGCTGTCATGTCTGACTCTTTGCGACCCCGTGGACTGTAACCTAGTAGGCTTCTCCGTCCATGGGATTCTCCAGGCAAGAATACTGGAGTGGATTGCCATTTCCTTCTCCTGTCCCAGTGTGAGGGCACCTGGTAAACCCTCACACTGGGACAGTCAACTAGAGTGGCCTGGCAGGGCCTGCCGCTCTTTCCTCCGGCATAGCTGGGGGGTCCCCAAGTTCAGGCTTTAGGGGGGATCTTGAGTGCGGGGCAGGGCAGACGTGTGGCTTGTGGCTCAGCCCTGGGACAGGGACACTCCTATTGATGGACCCGGTTTGCATCTCTACTAAATCTTGTTCTCCTGGTCAAGCACAGATGATTATCCTGCTCAAACTTGTGTTTGTGTCAGACAAAAGCAAGTGAAGAATTAAAACATTTGTGAGGGTGCATCATGAATATCATACACTCAGTACACTTGGCAGGGGCCCAGGGAATGTAGACAGAGGATGTGGTGGCTGGATGGCATCACTGACTCAATGGACATGGGTTTGAGCAAGCTCCGGGAGTTGGTGATGGACAGGGAGGCCTGGCGTGCGGCAGTCCATGGGGTTGCAAAGATCCAGACATGACTGAGCGACTGAACTGAACTGAACACTTCCAAAGGGAGATTGTCCGTGGACTAAAACAAGCTCAGGATAGCAAGAGTTACCATGTCCATGGATTTCAGGCAAGAGCATCTATAAACTATTGATCAGTTCAAACAATATCTATCTACCTTTTACTTTCACAAGATTGTCTTTTTCTCTCCCATAAAGAGTCTTCGATTAACAAATGTGTGTGTGTGTGTGTGTGTGTGTGTGTGCGTGTGCACTCAGTGGCTCAGTCATGTCTGACTTTTTGAGACCCTTTGGACTGTAGCCTGTCAGGCTCCTCTGTCCATGGGATTTTTTCAGGCAAGAAACTGGAATGGGTTGCCATTTCCTCCTCCAGGGGATCTTCCCATCCTAGGGATTGATCCTGCATCTCCAGGGTTTCCTGCATTGCAGGCAGATTCTTTACCCTCTGAGCCATGGGTTTTGTCAAATTGAGGTTGTCCTTCAGAGCAGATTATTCTTATTTCCTGTTTGCAAAGCGTGTGGTTTATCTCCAGATAGGATACAATGAAAACACAGTAAGTTATTTCAGCAGAATTAGGTTGGGAGGGGATTTTAAGAAATACTTGCTTCAAAACCTGCTTCTGCTCTTGAGTCTTTCAAATTTAAATAATATTCAGCAGTAGAAAGCTTGAAGAATAATATTGGATTGGCCAAAAAGTTCATTTGCGTTTTTCCTTATGACCTTATGGAAAACACTGAACTAATTTTTTGGCCAATCCAATATACATGTTTAGTATAGAATTTAGTATAGGGCCTTCCCTGGTGGCCCAGATGGAACAGAATCTGCCTGTAATGCAGTAGACCCAGGTTCAGGCTCTGGGTCAGGAAGATCTCCTGAGAAGGGAATGGCAACCCACTCCGGTATTCTGGCCTGGAGAATTCCACGGACAGAGGAGCCTGGTGGGCTACAGTCCATGGGGTTGCAAAGAGTCAGACACAACTAATACTTTCACGACTCTCTTTCATACTCCACTTAAAATTATTATAAAATAATGACTATATCGAGTTAGAGACTACAAGAACAAGAGGGCTGATGGTTTCAGAAAACCCAGAAGGACCAGCGCGCAGTTAGGAGGAGAAATGCCCGGAAGCCCACCGGAAGTGCTGAATCGCCGGCCCACTGCACCACGTGGCCGCATCCTTGCTGCCACCGCCGGAAAGAGAAACACAAGCCTGCACGCCTTGCTGCCGAAGATGACGGCTTGGTGTGGGGCTGCTCCTCCCCACTGCTGACGTCTGCCCGGGCCGACCTGGTCCCGCGGGGAACGCCAGCCGCGAGCCCACGTGGGAAGCGTGCCCTCCCGGGCAGCGGGCTCATGCTGCCCTCTGCTGGAGAAGGCGGCTGAACGCCCGGTTCACCTCAGGCTTCCTCTGACCCCAGCTCTTTTTCTGCCTGGCTTCCTCACCAGTCTGATCCTAAACATGGTGCTTTGCGTCCTTTGTCTCTGCATCTGAACTCTGGCTGTGAGGCAGTTAAAAGCAAATTGAGTTCCTCTCCGGAAGCAGGAGGTGGGAAGAGGCTGAACAGGGAAAGAGCTGAAAGAACCAGAGACGCCATCTTGTGGAAAGGAAAAAGCTGGAAAGCCCCCCCCACCCCACCAACACACACACCTTCCCCTTTGTCAGAAGAGACGGATATGCTAGTTGCAAACTTGGTTCAATGGTATTTTTAATAGGCTCAGATTCTTTTAGCCATTTTAGAAATGGAAATGTTATCCGGTGACTAAGAGACATAAGCAGACACTGCCCGGGTGATCTGAAGACTGCTGCTGCTGCTGCTGCTGCTAAGTCACTTCAGTCGTGTCCGACTCTG
>SJYX01020998.1:115816-146824 GCA_006410675.1 Oreotragus oreotragus | reverse complement strand
GAAGGTGGGGGGGAGGGGGGTGAAGGCGGGGAGCTCTATTCAATACCTTATGATAAACCATAACAGAGAAGAGTCTGAAAAAAAATGTGTGTATATATATGTATAACAGAACCACATTGCTATATACTAGAAATTAACAGGCCAGGATAAATCCACTATGCTTAAATACATGGTACCGTGGAAGGAGACGGTGCCACGACTTCCTGCAGCTCCAACACATCCACGGAGCAGAGGTGAGCCAGTCTTCTCCTCATGCGACCCCCGACCCCCTCGGGGCTGGCAGAGGTGCCCTGATCTCCTCCTCCCTCGTGTCTCTTTGTCACACCAAATTTACTGACAAACAGACACCTTGTGTAGCTTCTTGGCACCAGAGATCTTTGCAGATTTCCTGACTTCCTGGCAGGCAGGCAGCACAATAAGAGAGAAGCTGATTTCACATGAGAGCCCANCCTGATCTCCTCCTCCCTCGTGTCTCTTTGTCACACCAAATTTACTGACAAACAGACACCTTGTGTAGCTTCTTGGCACCAGAGATCTTTGCAGATTTCCTGACTTCCTGGCAGGCAGGCAGCACAATAAGAGAGAAGCTGATTTCACATGAGAGCCCACGGAGCTGGGGTTGGGAGTGGGCACAGTAGCAGGAGGGCCCCGCAGGGGCGAAAGGCACGCAAGGAGGATTGTCAGCCCCCAAGCCTGCAGCGGGCTTCCTGATAGCTCAGCTGGTAAAGAATCCGCCTGCAACGCAGGAGACCCCGCTTTGATTCCTGGGTCAGAAAGATCCCACTGGAGAAGGGATAGACTACCACTCTGGTAGTCTGGCCTGGAGAATTCCATGGACTACAGTCCATGGGGTTGCAAAGAGTCAGACACGACAGAGTAGCTTTCACTTTGCTTCACTCCAAGGCTGCAGCCCCTGAAGCTCCCTGCTCCTGTGGACCAGCACCAGCCCCCTGCCACGGGCTTCAGGGGAGTTCAAACTTGAAAGAAAACCGCCCTGTGGGTGGACTGTTTACCATCCGACCCAGACCCCACTCCAGGGGGACCATTGGCAAGGTGCATGTGGTGAAAATATATTTCCCGTAGCTTTCTGAAATGAATGCTTACATTTCCATTTTAATTTTACTTGAATAGCTCACAAGAAGAAAGATCTGGACCCATAATCTGAGATATTTTGTAAACTAGCAAGAGAATTGATTCAGTTCATATAGAGGCAAGTTTACTCAGAAGAGATTGGTTAGGTCAAAATGACTGGGTTAAGTATAGCAAGTTGGTAAGTAAATTCAATTTTCTGTGGCAAACATTGTTCCTAACAATTAGAGGACAGATATGATTTTCTGCAAAAACATCCCCCAACACATACAGTGTCCTCTAACAAGCATTTAAGGGAATCTCAAGTTAATCTAAGCTTGAGGTTATAGGTAGGGAATGAGGACAAATTATCTGAAGATGGAGACTGATAACAATCAGACACAGAGTGTGTTCCATTTGACCTTAAAGCAAATTTTGTCTTTCTTGGCCAGAGATATGTTTTGTTCTGCTGCAAAGCATGTGAGTATAACACGAAAGAGCCAGGGCTAAGTGGCAACCTGGAGACTGTTTTCCACATAATATAGAAGTCGCATTTTTATCAGGGATTTTTCCTAGCATGCAGACTAGTAAACGAAGAGCAAAGGAAACTCAAATTAAGCAGAATTAAGGGAACAAGAAAGATAAGAAAGAAGTAAATGAACCAGATGGCAGATAAATAATAGAGAAAAATCAGTGACACCAAAGTTTGGTTTTTGGAGACGATCAACCAAATTGATAAATGTCTCGAAAGACTGATGGGGAAATAAAGAGATAAGGCCCAAATTACCAGTGTCAGGAATGAGAGGGAAATATTCTACCTGATAACGATGAGAGAATATTATGAACTGATCGTGCCCCAAAGTTCCACAACTTAGAAATAAAATGGATAAATTTCTTGAAACACAAACTATCAAAACTCACCCAAGAAGGAGTAGATATACGGAATGGCCCTGCATCTGGTAAAAATTGAATTCATAGTTAAAAACCTTCACATAAAGAAAACTATAGACGTATTGGTGAAGTTTATTAAAATTGTGGGGCTTCCCTGCTGGTTCAGACGGTAAAGAATCTGCCAGCAATGCAGGAGACCCAGATTTGATCCTGGGGTTGGGAAGACTCCTGGAGAAGGGAATGGCTACCCACTCCAGCATACTTAAGGAAGACATAATATCAGTTCCACACAGACTTTCAGAAAACTGAAGAGGAGGATACTTTCCAATTCATTCTCTGAATCCAGCATCCTATTGATACCCAAGCCAGAAAAAGACAGTTCAAGAAAATACAAAGCCACCAACTAATAGCCATCGTGAATGCAGATGTTCTTAGCACAACATAGCAATCTGAATCTAAAAAAATGTATATAAATATGTAGCACATCATGGCCAAGAGGGATTTATCCCAGGAATGTGAGACTGACATTTAAAAATCAGTGTAATCCCGTTTGTTTATTTTTGCTTTTATTTCATTTGCTGTAGGAGACAGATCCAATAAAATATTGTTATGATTTATGTCAGAGTGTTCTGCCCATGTTCTCTTCTAGAAGTTTTATAGTTCAGGTCTTACATTTAGGTATTTAATCCATAATGAAATCTCTTTGCAGACCCAGGAGAGAAGTAAGGAAGGTGAAAAATGGCCCCCAGAGATCTTCAGATCCTCGTCCCTGGAACCTGTAAATGTTAGCCTTATATGGCAAAAGGGACGTTACAGATATGGTTAAACTGAGATCTTAAAATGGGGCGATTATCATGGATAATCTAGTGTGTGAGTGTGTTATTCGCTCAGTCGTGTTTGACTCTTTGCAACCCCACAGACTGTAGCTGGCCAGGCTCCCCTGTCTGTGGGATTCTCCAGGAAAAGAATACTGGAGTGGGTTGCCATTTCCTTCTCCAAGGGATCTTTCTGACCCAGGCATTGAACCCAAGTCTCCTGCATTGCAGGCAGATTCTTTACCATCTGAGCCACTGGGGAAGCTTGGGATAATCTAGGTGGACCCTGGATGAATCATAAATGCCCTTGTAAGAAGGGGTCAGAAGGAGATCACCAGGCTGCAGAAGAAGGCAATGTGACGACTGAAGCAGGTGCTACCCTGCTTGACTTAGAGAGGAAGGAAGGGGGTGTGGAACATTCCAGAAGGAAGACACTTTTGAAGCTGGAAGAAGCAAGGAAGCAGATTCTCCCCTAGAGCCTTGGGTGGGGCATGGCCTTCCCAGCACCTTGATTTGACCTAGCCCTGGTTTACAAAAAATATTTTACTTATTTATTTGACCGTGTCAGTTCTCAGTTGTGGCACTTGGGTTTCTCTCTAGCTGTGGTGCTTGGGCTTAGTGGCTCCAAGGCACGTGCGAGCTGAGTTCCCTGACCGGAGATGGAATCCGTATGCCCTGCAGGTTCTTAGGAAGGCAGATTCTTCACAGCTGGACCACAAGGGAGGTCCCGACCCAGCCCTGGTTTTTGACTTCTGACTCCAAAACTATAGGAGAAGATCCGTGTGCTGTTCTAACTCACGGTTTGTGATGATTTGTTAGAGCACCCGTCGGAAACTCGAACAGGAAGAGAACGTTATGTGAAAAAAAGCATCTGTCCCTGGGGTCTCTGCAATAGACACCTGAGCTGTACTGGCTTGCTAGGGCTGCTGAACAAAGAAAGCACTGCAGACAGGGCGGAATGCTGCTGCTGTCACTTCAGTCGTGTCCGACTCTGTGCGACCCCATAGACGGCAGCCCCCCAGGCACCCCCGTCCCTGGGATTCTCCAGGCAAGAACACTGGAGTGGGTTGCCGTTTCCTTCTCCAATGCATGAAAGTGAGAAGTGAAAGTGAAGTCACTCAGTCGTGTCTGGCTCTTTGTGACCCCATGGACTGCAGCCCACCAGGCTCCTCTGTCCATGGGATTTCCAGGCAAGAGTACTGGGGTGGGGTGCCTTTGCTTTCTCGGAACAGGGCGGGGAACACAAGAGAATTAGTGTCAGGGTCTGCAGGCTGGACGGAGGAGATCCGGGGGTGGGCAGGGCTGGTCTCTGTCTGGCTGGTGGTGGCTCCTGGCAGCTTTGCTGTCTCGTGCCTGTGGACGTGCTGCCTGGACTCCATGGCAGACCCCCGTAAATTTCTGGACACCACAGCACAGACGAGCTTCCCTGGGTGGCAACACTTCCCGTGTGTTGTGTTGTCACACGCTATTGTTGGGAGTTATGTGTCTCTCAACTGGTAAAGAATCGGCCTGCAAGGCAAGAGACCCTGGGTTGGGGAGATCCCCTGCAGCAGGGACAGGCTGCCCACTCCAGCATTCTTGGGCTTCCCTGGTGGCTCAGCTGGTAAAGAATCCACCTGCAATGCGGGAGACCTGGGTTCCATCCCTGGGTTGGGAAGATCTCCTGGGAAAGGTACCCACTCCAGTATTCTGGCCTGGAGAGTTCCATGGACTGTATAGTCCATGGGGTCGCAAAGAGTGGGACATGACTGAGTGACTTTCATTTGTAACTGCTTTGGGAGACACAGCTGCAGGCTTGTGGCTGGTTCCTCCACCCACGACCTTTTCTCATTGCTGGTTTTAATCTCTACCTTTTCTTTGTCGTAAACCATAACCATATGAATGACAGCTTTTCCTGAGTTTTGTGGGTCCTTTGAGTGAATCATCAAGTTTGAAAATAGCCTTGGGGACCCCCTGGCACAGTTCTATCGCACAGACCCCCACACACATCTCGGCTGGAAATGGGGTTCTCTCGGCAATGATGAACCGCTAGATCTTTGCTTGGGTTGCTCACTCACTAAGTTGAGTCCGACTCTTTGTGACCCCATGGACTGCAGCCCACCAGGCTCCTCGGTCCATGGGAGTCTCCAGGCAAGAATGCTGCGGTGGGGTGCCATGCCCTCCTCCAGGGGAGCTTCCCAACCCAGGGACTGAACCTGTGTCTCTTAAGTCTCCTGCTTTGGCAGGTGGGTTCTTTACCACTAGCGCCACCTGGGAAGCCAAAGGTGCTCACATAATAACAGTGGTATGTTTAGTACTGGTGCCAAAGGCCTCCTTTGCCTCTCCAGGTGCACTCCCTGCCCTTCGCGTCTGCTCTGAGCCCTGAGAGGTTGCCCTGTACTGACTCACCAGGTCAGTACAGGGAGAGCTAGAGGTCACTCGGCTCTCTAGCTTCCCATGAGGGTCGGGGGAGCCTAGAGGAAGGTATAGTCGCTGTATTGATTTCCCCAGCTCCTTCCGCTGTGGAGCTGCTGCCTGGCTAACCCTCTGCTGCTCCCGGGTCTCCCCCTCGGGTTCTGGTGACAGCCCCTCCCCTGTCCCCTCATTCTCCACCAATCTTAGCTCTGGGGACCATCCCCATCTTTTCTTGGATTTCCCTGGATTAATATTCCTCTTGTTAAACTCCTCAGTCACCAGCTTTGCGTGTCCATTCCTTTTGGGACCCTTCTGACTGATATGGCCGATCTTGAGTCAACTCATAAAGTCAGAAATATACTCTATCTGCAGGAATGTGTTTAATGCATCTGTATTTTATCAATCACAATAGCATCACACCCATTCCCCAAATTGTATGCACAATCAATACTATTTACTCAGTATTCAATCAGAGCTTGGTTTGAGCACAGATTTGTAGACCTCTTGTAATTAATTCTCAGGCTCCCAGCAAGGACCCAGAGCTCTGGGCTTGGGAAGCCTTGTCATAGATCACTGGAAATTGAAGAATTGATCACCACTGCCTTGAAAATTACCTGTAACTGCTGTGGTGCCCAACCTGGCTGTCAGGGAACCGCTTTTGGAATGCTGACTCTGAGGCTCCCACTCCATACCTTCTGAATTGCATCCCAGGCACCTCTGATGGTCAGTGGAATCTGAGATCAGGGATTTAAGTAACTGGGAATTCCTTATGGAGACTAGGCAGTTTGAGTGATAAAATGTTGCTTTTGGAAATAAGGGGGCTTTCCTGGTGGATCAGATGGTAAAGAATCTGCCTATAATGCAGGAGACCTGGGTTCAAACCCTGGGTTGGGAAGATTCTTTGGAAAAGGGAGTGGCAACCCACTCCAGCATTCTTGCTCAGAGANGGAGGAGATCCGGGGGTGGGCAGGGCTGGTCTCTGTCTGGCTGGTGGTGGCTCCTGGCAGCTTTGCTGTCTCGTGCCTGTGGACGTGCTGCCTGGACTCCATGGCAGACCCCCGTAAATTTCTGGACACCACAGCACAGACGAGCTTCCCTGGGTGGCAACACTTCCCGTGTGTTGTGTTGTCACACGCTATTGTTGGGAGTTGTGTGTCTCTCAACTGGTAAAGAATCGGCCTGCAAGGCAAGAGACCCTGGGTTGGGGAGATCCCCTGCAGCAGGGACAGGCTGCCCACTCCAGCATTCTTGGGCTTCCCTGGTGGCTCAGCTGGTAAAGAATCCACCTGCAATGCGGGAGACCTGGGTTCCATCCCTGGGTTGGGAAGATCTCCTGGGAAAGGTACCCACTCCAGTATTCTGGCCTGGAGAGTTCCATGGACTGTATAGTCCATGGGGTCGCAAAGAGTGGGACATGACTGAGTGACTTTCATTTGTAACTGCTTTGGGAGACACAGCTGCAGGCTTGTGGCTGGTTCCTCCACCCACGACCTTTTCTCATTGCTGGTTTTAATCTCTACCTTTTCTTTGTCGTAAACCATAACCATATGAATGACAGCTTTTCCTGAGTTTTGTGGGTCCTTTGAGTGAATCATCAAGTTTGAAAATAGCCTTGGGGACCCCCTGGCACAGTTCTATCGCACAGACCCCCACACACATCTCGGCTGGAAATGGGGTTCTCTCGGCAATGATGAACCGCTAGATCTTTGCTTGGGTTGCTCACTCACTAAGTTGAGTCCGACTCTTTGTGACCCCATGGACTGCAGCCCACCAGGCTCCTCTGTCCATGGGAGTCTCCAGGCAAGAATGCTGCGGTGGGGTGCCATGCCCTCCTCCAGGGGAGCTTCCCAACCCAGGGACTGAACCTGTGTCTCTTAAGTCTCCTGCTTTGGCAGGTGGGTTCTTTACCACTAGCGCCACCTGGGAAGCCAAAGGTGCTCACATAATAACAGTGGTATGTTTAGTACTGGTGCCAAAGGCCTCCTTTGCCTCTCCAGGTGCACTCCCTGCCCTTCGCGTCTGCTCTGAGCCCTGAGAGGTTGCCCTGTACTGACTCACCAGGTCAGTACAGGGAGAGCTAGAGGTCACTCGGCTCTCTAGCTTCCCATGAGGGTCGGGGGAGCCTAGAGGAAGGTATAGTCGCTGTATTGATTTCCCCAGCTCCTTCCGCTGTGGAGCTGCTGCCTGGCTAACCCTCTGCTGCTCCCGGGTCTCCCCCTCGGGTTCTGGTGACAGCCCCTCCCCTGTCCCCTCATTCTCCACCAATCTTAGCTCTGGGGACCATCCCCATCTTTTCTTGGATTTCCCTGGATTAATATTCCTCTTGTTAAACTCCTCAGTCACCAGCTTTGCGTGTCCATTCCTTTTGGGACCCTTCTGACTGATATGGCCGATCTTGAGTCAACTCATAAAGTCAGAAATATACTCTATCTGCAGGAATGTGTTTAATGCATCTGTATTTTATCAATCACAATAGCATCACACCCATTCCCCAAATTGTATGCACAATCAATACTATTTACTCAGTATTCAATCAGAGCTTGGTTTGAGCACAGATTTGTAGACCTCTTGTAATTAATTCTCAGGCTCCCAGCAAGGACCCAGAGCTCTGGGCTTGGGAAGCCTTGTCATAGATCACTGGAAATTGAAGAATTGATCACCACTGCCTTGAAAATTACCTGTAACTGCTGTGGTGCCCAACCTGGCTGTCAGGGAACCGCTTTTGGAATGCTGACTCTGAGGCTCCCACTCCATACCTTCTGAATTGCATCCCAGGCACCTCTGATGGTCAGTGGAATCTGAGATCAGGGATTTAAGTAACTGGGAATTCCTTATGGAGACTAGGCAGTTTGAGTGATAAAATGTTGCTTTTGGAAATAAGGGGGCTTTCCTGGTGGATCAGATGGTAAAGAATCTGCCTATAATGCAGGAGACCTGGGTTCAAACCCTGGGTTGGGAAGATTCTTTGGAAAAGGGAGTGGCAACCCACTCCAGCATTCTTGCTCAGAGAATTCCATGGACAGAGAGGCCTGGTGGGCTACAGTCCCTGGGGTCACAAAGAGTCAGACACGACTGAGTGACTTTCCATTTTGAAAATAAAGGTCAGCGATGGGGGTGACCATTTTTTCCTGTGGTCATGTGTGGATGTGAGAGTTGGACTGTGAAGAAGGCTGAGCACCAAAGAATTGATGCTTTTGAACTGTGGTGTTGGAGAAGACTCTTGAGAGTCCCTTGGACTACAAGGAGATCCAACCAGTCCATTCTGAAGGAGATCAACCCTGGGATTTCTTTGGAAGGAATGATGCTAAAGCTGAAACTCCAGTACTTTGGCCACCTCACAGGAAGAGTTGACTCATTGGAAAAGACTCTGATGCTGAGAGGGACTGGGGGCAGGAGGAGAAGGGGATGACCGAGGATGAGATGGTTGGATGGCATCACTGACTCGATGGACATGAGTCTGAGTGAACTCCGGGAGATGGTGATGGACAGGGAGGGCTGGCGTGCTGTGATTCATGGAGTCGCAAAGAGTCAGACACGACTGAGCGACTGAACTGAACTGAACTGATGGGTTGAACAGTTCACCTACGGAGCCTTATGTATGTTGGGTGCACAGAATTTCCAGCCCCTCCTTCCCTGCTGGGAAGTGTTTCCCACCCCCGGGGCAGGGACTGATCCTGGCCACTCGGGGCAGCAGGTAAAGCTGCTGGAGTCACTGGGCTCTTCCCCTGGTGTTGTCATCATGGGAGGTCACAAGGTTCAGGCCATCCACAGGGACAGCTGCTGGACAGTCCTCAGACCCTCATGGACCCTCAAGGACTTGGAGTGAGCACAGAATAGACCTCACTGGGATGGTTTGGAATTGATCCTAATCACAGCAAAACTGAGCCTATCCTACCTGTTTTTACCATCATTGAGATATTGCTCAACTATGAACAGCTTATAATTCTAAACCTATAAAGCATCTTGCAGAGAAGGGAATGGAAATCTGCTCCAGTGTTCTTGCCTGGAGAATCCCATGGACAGAGGAGCCTGGTGGGCTACAGTCCNTTACCATCATTGAGATATTGCTCAACTATGAACAGCTTATAATTCTAAACCTATAAAGCATCTTGCAGAGAAGGGAATGGAAATCTGCTCCAGTGTTCTTGCCTGGAGAATCCCATGGACAGAGGAGCCTGGTGGGCTACAGTCCATGGGATTGCAAAAGAGTCGGATACCACTCCACTGAAGCAATTAACATAGCCTTATAATACAAGGTGAAGTAAAATAATTGGACTGCAAAGTTGCATGTAGTTGATATATAGTCACTGAAAAATATACACGTGGTCCACACCGAATGCATAAAAGTTAAAATATTTGTGTGAAGGTGATGAGGGTGATACTGAAATGGTTTGCCATTCCCTTCTCCAGTTGGAGCATAGAAAAAGCAAGAGAGTTCCAGAGAAACATCTACTTCTGCTTTATTGACTATGCCAAATGCTTATGCCAATTGCTTTATTAACTACACCAAAGGCTTTGACTGCGTGGATCACAACAAACTGTGGAACATACTTAAAGAGATGGGAATACCAGACCACCTTACCTGTCTCCTGAGAAATCTGTATGCAGGTCAAGAAGCAACAGTTAGAACTGAACATGGAACAACAGACTGGTTCCAAATCAGGAAAGGAGTATGTCAAGGCTGTATATTGTCACCCTGCTTATTTAACTTATATGCAAAGTACATCATGCGAAATGACAGGTTGAATGAAGCACAAGCTGGAATCAAGATTGCCGGGAGAAATATCAATAACCTCAGATATGCAGATGATACCGCCCTTATAGCAGAAAGTGAAGAAGAACTAAAGAGCCTCTTGATAAAAGTGAAAGAAGAGAGTGAAAAAGCTGGTTTAAAACTCAGCATTCAAAAACTAAGATCATGGCATCTGGTCCCATCACTTCAAGGCAAATAGATGGGGAAACAGTGGAAAGAGTGACAGACTTTATTTTCTTGGGCTCCAAAATCACTGCAGATCTTGCTCCTTGGAAGAAAAGTTATGAGCAACCTAGACAGAATATTAAAAAGCAGAGACATTACTTTGCGAACAAATGTCCGTCTAGTCAAAGCTATGGTTTTTCCCAGTAGTTCTGTATGGATGTGAGAGTTGCACCATAAAGAAAGCTGAGTGCCAAAGAATTGATGCTTTGGAGCTGTGGTGTTGGAGAAGACTCTAGAGAATCCCTTGGACTGCAAGGAGATCCAACCAGTCCCTCCTAAAGGAAATCAGTCCTGAATATTCATTGGAAGGACTGATGCTGAGGCTGCAACTCCAATACTTTGGCCACCTGTGAAAGAACTGTGAAAAACTGACTCATTGGAAAAGACCCCGATGCGGAGAAAGATTAAAGGCAGGAGGCAAAGGAGATGACAGAGGATGAGATGGTTGGATGGCATCACTGACTTGATACACATGAGTCTGAGCAAGCTCCAGGAGTTGGTGATGGATAGGGAGGCCTGGCGTGCTACAGTCCATGGGGTTGCAGAGTCGGACACAACTGAGCGACTGAACTGAACTGAACTGATGGGGTGGGAGATGAGTCATTAAAATGAGAAAAACTGTCCTTGAAATGTCTTTAAAATCTTTGAAATGATTCTAATAGTTTTTCTTCCTTTTTCCTCTGGCTTCACCTCTTCCTCCTCCTTAGTGTACTTTTGAAGGAACTGGGAAGTGGGCATTTCTTTATGGTAAAGGCAAGATGAATATGGAACCTGCTGGCCCTATGTGAGAAAACAGAGGTGGGGGGCGGGGACCCTGAGGCTGTGTGGACCCAGCTGGAGGCAGCTGTCCCGGGAGGAGGCTGTTTGGGTGGCATGCAGTCCTTGGAGGTTTTGAATGAGGTTCTTAGAATGTAAACCCAGAGTTTTAGATTGGCTCTTTTCATACTGTTCATATTTTCTGTACTTAGTGTTTTTCTCCTTAAAATTTTTTTAAAAATTAGTTTAAATTGGAGAATAATTGCTTTGTAATATTGTGTTGGTTTCTGCCACACATCCATAAGAATCAGCCACAGGTATACGGACGTCCCCTCCCTCTTGAACCTTCCTCCCTGCTTCCACCCCATCCCACACGTCGGTTGTCACACAGCCCTGGGTTTGAGCTCCCTGCCTCACGCAGTAAATTCCCGCTGGCCGTCTGTTTCACGTATGGTCGTGTACGTGTTTCCACGCTTCTCTCCCCATTCGCCCTGCCCTCTCCTTCCCCCACTGGGTCCACATGTCTGTTCTCTGTGTCTGCATCGCTACTGCTGCCCTGTAGATAGGTCCATCAGGACCATCTTCCTAGATTCCATATCTCTTTCTGACTTACTTCACTATATACTATGTTTCTTTTTTTTAAAGTCAGTTTTTTGTTATGTTCCATTTGATAACCATAAGCCTAAAGCAGTGATTCTCATCCAGGGGACAGTCTTGCCTCTGGGGACACCTGGCCACATTGGGAGACATTTTTGGTTGTCGTGACTGGGTCGAAGGTGTTATCTAGTGGGTGAAAGCTAGGCAGGTGCCCACACTCTAAAATGTACAAGCAACCCCACCGCCAAGAGCTGTCGGGCTCACGGGCCCGAGGGTAAAGGAGGAGGAGTTTCTATCTCTTCCCACGGCTCAGGGAGCCCACAACCTTAGGAAGTTAAAGCTTGAGACTTCCGAGGCAAGATGAAGGCTGGGGTGGCCCCCGTGGGTGCAGCCAGCTCCCCACCCCCAGGAGCCCCTCTGTGCTGTCTCATGTTGCCCTGGCCTTCGCGGGAGCTCCTTCCTTATTCCTCTGGAGATGCTGATGGCAGCATCTTTCTTTGGTGACAGGCAGGACCAAGGTGTCTGGGAATGGTGAGTCCCCCAGGGAAGAGGCAGGAGTGCTCATTTACTTCTCAAAAAATCTAGAATGGATTTTATGAATAAAAAGATTAATTTTGAAAAAGTTTTACTGAAGTAAAGTTGATTTACATTGCTGTATTAATTTCAATATATTGCATATTAATGATTTGAAGTATAGCAAAATTACTCTTATACCCACATATATGTTCTTTTTCATCTTCTCTTCCATGATGGTTTATCACAGGATATTGTGCCCTCCAGTCGGACCTTGTGGTTTATCCATCCTATATACAATAGTTAGCATCTGCTAATCCCAAACGCCCAACCTGTCCCTCCCCGACCCCCTTACCACCTTGGCAACTACAAGTCTGTTCTCTATGTTTGTGAGTCTGTTTCTGCTCCACAGATTATTTGAGGTTTCACATGTAAATGATATCACGTGATATTTGTCGAGAAAGATCAGCCTGACCTTGACCAAGACCCCACCCGCCAGGAGAGTGTCTGCTGCGTTCTCCTTGTCGGTTAGAAGGCCAACAGGGTGGGGATTGCTGGAGACCTTCCTGGAGAGAGCCTTGTTAGAGGGGGTGGAGGTGGCTTACTCTTCATTACAGTCGTGTCCAGGGTTTTGAAAGCCCGTGGGCCGTAGCCCGCCAGGCTCCTTGGTCCATGGGATTCTCCAGGAAGAGTATTGGAGTGGGCTGCCATTTCCTTCTCCAGGGGATCTTCCCAACCCAGGGTCTCCTGCATTGCAGGCAGATTCTTTACTGCTGAGCCACCAAGGAAGAGGGAGGGCAGCTGGTGTATATTTTGTGTGTTTTGGGGGTTGGGGAGGTGGCTGCCCGGTGCCCCTAGGTGTGGGGTGTCCTGCAGCCCCGGATACTAGGATACTTCAGGTCTTGTCTCGGCTACAGAGCTGCCTCAGCTGCTATCCTGGGTACCACCTCCCACCTCCAGGTGTGATGGGGATACAGGCACTGCCAGTGGGTCCCATGGGGCAACTCTGCAGTATCCTCCCTCCACACATGATCATGCCCACCAGGTCCCCCCACTCGGACCCCATCACAGCATCCACTCTGGGAAAGCTGGCTGCGATGGGGAGGAAAGGATTCTGAAGGCTCAACCCTCAGTGTTCAAGGGCTTCTGGGAGGGACTGGAATGCAGGGCCCACTGACAAAAAGAGGCCACTCAGGAACGGAAACATCGGGGCCATTTGGCACAAAGGCACCCCAGCCACTGAGATGAGAAGGCTTCTTTGGCCACAATTCACCTCAGGCGATCTATTTTCCCTGGCTGTACAACCCCTGACAAGATGAAGTGCATTCCTGACATCCAGAATCTCCCAATAAAGATTTCATTGTCTGATTCCCCTGTGGGAAGTGAGACGTGAACTTGATATTTCTCTGTTCAACCTTCATCAATAAAAAATTTTTTTTTCTGGTTGGCTTATTCCTGTTGATTCTTAATGAAGTGGCATTTTTATGAGGTGCCATTCAGTCCAAAACTTCAGAAGGAGTCAGGAATATATATGGCATGGCAGAGCGGATGCATTAAACGTGGAAATGTGTATGAATGGCTGTGTGCATACATAACACGCTGAAATAAATACTACAGTCATCAGGGGTTTAATATACCTCATCCAGAAAGGGATATATCACACATTAAAACATAATTACTGGCTGGAAATGGAAATAGATCACCTCCTAAACCAGATTCATCAGCCTGACTCAAATACATCACCCGCTGAAGCAGAGCGAACACACACCGAGCCCAGGCCACGGCCACTGATTTAGACCCAAAGCACTAATATACTAAATGGGTGACCACCCCTGGCCTGCAATATATTGTCTCCTGGTGAAAAAGATTGGTGTGATAGAGCTGATTGACTGAAAATGAAATCCACGCCGGCAGGGCCGCCCTGAGCAGGTGGGCTGTGCTGGGGGGCGGGCCTGGCTCCCAAGGCCCCCACGGGAGGCTGGTCCTGCAGGAAGCAGCGCTGGTCGGTGAGTCACTCGGCGATGAGCCAGCACCAGCCCGGCCAGCTCCCGTCCACGGACATGGAGGAGGTGGCCCCGGAGTGGCCTCCCTCTCTGAGGGTCGAGGCTGACTCCCCAGCTGGCTGCAGGGCCCGGGGGTAGGAGGCTGGTTGCAGAGAGGGATGAGCCTTGCTGTGTCTCTGTGTATATGCTCCAAAAAAATCTATGTTGCCCCCCTTCTCTAACTTGCAAATGCCATCTTGTGTGTGGGGTGGAAAACCCTTTCCGTGAGCTTCCCCAAGGTTGCCTTTTAGAGGTCCATCTTCCCCAAGACCACTCATGATGTCCAATTTTACCGAGTTTAACTCCCATAGGCGCCTGTGTGTGTGTGTGTGTGTAGGTTGTGTGTGAATTGGTGGGTATGTCGGGGGTGTGCGTGGGTGTTATGGTATGTGTGTGTAGATGGTGTGTGTCAGTTGCTGTGTATCAGTTGGTGTGTGTGTGTGTGGGTGGTGTGAGTTCATGTGTATATGTGAGTTGGTATATGTGTATGTGTGTGTGTAGGTAATGTGTATTGGTGTGTGTTGATGTGTATGTATGTGTATGTGTAGGTGGTGTGTGAATTGATGTGTGTAGGTGGTGTGTGAGTTGGTGTGTATGTATGTGTTGGTGTGTGAGTTGGTGTGTGTGTGTAGGTAGTGTGTGAGTTGGTGTGTGTGTGTGTAAGTGGTGTGTGAACTGTGTGTTTACAAGGTGTGTGAGTTGTGTAGGTGGTGTGTGAGTTGGTGTGTATATGTAAGTTGGTGTGTGTGTGAGGTGGTGTGTGTGTGTAGGTGGTGTGTGAGTTAGTGTGTGTGCAGGTGGTGTGTGAGTTGGGGTGTGTGTGTAGGTGGGGTGTGAGTGTAGGTGGTGTGTGAGCTGGGGTGTGTGTGTAGGTGGTGTGTGATTTGGGGTGTGTGTGTAGGTGTGTGTGTGTAGGTGGTGTGTGAGTTAGTGTGTGTGTAGGTGGTGTGTGAGTTGGGGTGTGTGTGTAGGTGGGGTGTGAGTTAGTGTGTGTGCAGGTGGTGTGTGAGTTGGGGTGTGTGTGTAGGTGGGGTGTGAGTGTAGGTGGTGTGTGAGCGGGGGTGTGTGAGTAGGGGTGTGAGTTGGGGTGTGTAGTGGTGTGTGAACTGGTCTGCATGATGGCATCTCGTGCGTGTGTGTGACTTGCTTCAGGCGGTGGGTTCGGGTCGCTGCTGGCGCTGACCAGGGGCTGGGAGTGCGGGGCAGGAACGCAGAGGGCCCGGCCGTCTTCATTCACAGGAGGGCTACTGCCCTCGGGGGGCCCTGACTTGGCCTCCGGGCGTCGGTCTGCAGAGGAGCCCTCGCTGCTGACTCTTAGGCCCGTCTCCGGCCGGGCCGCGTCTGCTCACAGTGGGGACAGTCCCGGGGTGCAGGTGGTGGGGCGGCTCCCCAGGCAGCAGCCGGGCACCCGTGGGGCGCGGGGCAGGTGTGGGCACGGGCTGAGAGGCTGAGCTCTCTGAGACCTCGCGTGTCACCTTCCCGGGTGGCTGCCCGGGCTGCCTCCCCACCAGCAACGATGCCAGTTGCTGCCGCTCCGCCTCCCCACCGGCATCCCATGTGTTCTGACGTCTCATTGTTGTTGGAGGCGGTTTTAAAGGGATCTCAGCGAGGTTCTCTCTCTAACCTGTCCCCTCTCTCCTTGCACCTCTTCCCATCTCCCAGCCTGTTTCACCCCCACCCAACATGGCCCCGGGACTCTTGGGACAGCTTTGGGGTCTGCTGACCCCTGGGTGACTCTGCCCAGGCTGGTGGTCGTGAGAGGTGTCCTCCTGGGAGCTGCTCCCCTGCCCAAACTCCCTCCATCCACACGGCTGTTTTGGGGGTTGTTAGAATCGAAAGGACTCTGCGTGCTCATTTCACAGGAATGTTTATGGATGGATAACCCCTGAATTCTCTAGATATTCCCATTCTTGGTCTCTCATTTGTTCAGTGTGAATATTGCTGCTAAAGACCCTAACTAATTTAAAATCAGAATTCCTAGATCTCTTAGTTCTCTGCTTCCTCCCCCATAAAAGTTCCTATTGAACTCTAAGGATGAATTTCTAAAGTCTTATCTGACCAAAGTGATTAAAGGTGAAAAAACACTGAATAAATCTGGCAGAGTTATGGGTGGGGTGATGGGTGTCTGCCACAGAGCAGGCTGGCAATGGGTTTAGCTGTCCTGGGCTTGGCGTCTGAACCATGCTTGCTTTTAATTTCTTCCCACCTTTCTCCTCTGAAATGACGAGGTCTCTAAAACCTCCCTTTGACTTTTATTCTCAAACACACAGAGGCTCCCCAGTGACAGCATAAGGAGCCCTTTCATGTAAGTTGATCTCTTGTTCAGCTGCTGTCGTGTCCGACTCTTTGCGACCCCGTGGACTGCAGCCTGCCAGACTTCCCCATCCTCCACTGTCTTCCAGCACTTGCTCAAACTCATGTTCATTGAGTCATTGAGTTCATTGAGTGATGTTAGCCAATAATCTCATCCTCTGTTGTCCACTTCTCCTCCTGCCTTTAAACTTTCTCAGCATCAGGGTCTTTTCCAATGAGCTGACTCTTTGTATCAGGTGGCCACAGTATTAGAGCTTCAGCTTCAGCATCAGTCCTTCCAGTGAATATTCAAGACTGATTTCCTCTAGGATTGATGGGTTGGATCTCCTTGCAGTCCAAGGGACTCTCAAGAGTCTTCTCCAGTACTACTCTGGTTCCAAAGCCTGAATTCTTTGGCACTCAGCCTTCTTCATGGTCCAACTCTCATATCCATACACGACTATTGGAAAAACCACAGCGTTGACTATACGAATCTTTGTTGGCAAAGTGATATCTCTGCTTTTTAGTGTGATGTCTAAGTTTGTCATATTCTTTCCTGGAGAATCCCCGTAGACAGAGGTGCCTGGTGGGATACAGTCCATGGGGTCGCAAAGGGTCGGACACGACTGAGCAACTAAGCACAGGTTTGTCATAGCTTTCCTTCCAAGGATCAGGCATCTTTTAATTGTATGGCCTCAGTCTCTGTCCACGCTGATTTTGGAGCCCAAGAAAATATGGGCTCCAACTGTCACAGTTTCCATTTTTTTTTTTTTTAATATGGCTGCTGGCAAATGGGGGAATGACAGGGGACTCTTTGGTAGTTCCGTCCCTCTTGTAAAGGGCTCCTCTGCTTTGTGAGCAAGTGACGGGGTGGCCCCAGCCTGCCGGTGACACACCCAGCAGTTCTCAAACTGTGCAGGGCGGCACCTGAAGTGGGAAAGAGAGGCTCGCTCGTCATGCAGCTTCCTGGGCCTCACCCTCGTGGGCTCTGATTCTATGGGCTGCAAGGGGGCCTAGGAGTCTGTATGCCTTTGTTTTTTGGCCATGTAGCATTTTAAAAACCTTTTTACTTTGTATTGGAGTATAACCAGTTAACAACGCTGTGATAGTTTCAGCAAACAAACAGGGGACCCAGCCATACCTGTCCACGCATCCATTCTCCCCGAAACACTCCTCCCATCCAGGCTGCCATGCAACATTCAGTGCAATGCCCTGTGCTATAAGTAGGTCTTTGTTAGCTATCCATTTTATTGTATTTTTCAAACTTCAAACTTTCTATTTTTTATTGGAGTATAGCCAATTAACTGGAGAAGGAAATGGCAACCCCCTCCAGTGGGAGAATCCCATGGACGGAGGAGCCTGGCAGGCCACGGTCCCGAGGGTTGCAGAGAATCAGCGACTAAGCACGCACACAGGCATAGCTGATTAACAATGTTGTGACAGTTTCAGGTAGACAGCCACGGAACTCAGCTACACCTACACATGTATCCATTCTCCCCCAAACTCCCCACCATCCAGGCTGCTTTTTTTTTTTTTTTAATATGGCTGCTGGCAAATGGGGGAATGACAGGGGACTCTTTGGTAGTTCCGTCCCTCTTGTAAAGGGCTCCTCTGCTTTGTGAGCAAGTGACGGGGTGGCCCCAGCCTGCCGGTGACACACCCAGCAGTTCTCAAACTGTGCAGGGCGGCACCTGAAGTGGGAAAGAGAGGCTCGCTCGTCATTCAGCTTCCTGGGCCTCACCCTCGTGGGCTTTGATTCTATGGGCTGCAAGGGGGCCTAGGAGTCTGTATGCCTTTGTTTTTTGGCCATGTAGCATTTTAAAAACCTTTTTACTTTGTATTGGAGTATAACCAGTTAACAACGCTGTGATAGTTTCAGCAAACAAACAGGGGACCCAGCCATACCTGTCCACGCATCCATTCTCCCCGAAACACTCCTCCCATCCAGGCTGCCATGCAACATTCAGTGCAATGCCCTGTGCTATAAGTAGGTCTTTGTTAGCTATCCATTTTATTGTATTTTTCAAACTTCAAACTTTCTATTTTTTATTGGAGTATAGCCAATTAACTGGAGAAGGAAATGGCAACCCCCTCCAGTGGGAGAATCCCATGGACGGAGGAGCCTGGCAGGCCACGGTCCCGAGGGTTGCAGAGAATCAGCGACTAAGCACGCACACAGGCATAGCTGATTAACAATGTTGTGACAGTTTCAGGTAGACAGCCACGGAACTCAGCTACACCTACACATGTATCCATTCTCCCCCAAACTCCCCACCATCCAGGCTGCTGCGTAACATTGAGTGGAATTCCCTGTGCTACAAGTAGGTCCTTATTGGTCATCCATTTTATTTTATTTTTCAAATTTTAAACTTTCTATTTTAGAGTTGGCTATTAGAGTATAGCTGATTAACTGGAGGAGGAAATGGCAACCTAGTCCAGTATTCTTGCCCGGAGAATCCCGTGAACGGAGGAGCCTGGCAGGCCACGGTCCATAGGGTTGCAGAGTCTCGGACACGGCTGAAGTGACTAAGCACACACAGGCATAGCTGATTAACAATGTTGTGACAGTTTCAGGTAAACAGCCACAGAACTCAGCTACACCTACACATGTATCCATTCTCCCCCAAACTCCCCACCATCCAGGCTGCCACGTAACATTGAGCAGACTTCCCTGTGCTACAGGTAGGTCCTTGCTGGCTATCCATTTTAAACAGAGCAGTGTGTTCCTATCCATCTCAAACTCCTTAACCATCCCTCTCTCCATGCCTCCCCTGCCCCCTACCAGCAACCACAAGCTTCTTCTCAAAGTCTGTGAGCTTGTTTCTATTTTGTAGACAAGTTCATTTATATCTTTTTTCTTTTGGAGGAATCTGTATTTTCATTAAGCACTTGCCATGGACTGAATTGGGTTCCACCCATAATTCATATGTTGAAGCCCCAGTCACCCACTGTTTTTGGAGACAGGACCTTTATGGAAGTAAGTAGGGATAAATGCTTCAGAAGGGTGGGGCCCTGATCAGATGGTATTAGTAACTTTTAAGAAGAGACAGGAGAGGGTTTGCTTTCTCTCCAGCATGTGAGGACACAGAAGTGCTGCTGTGTGCAAACCAGGAGGAGAGCCTCCCTGGAATCCAAACTGTCTAGCACCTTGATCTTGGACTGCCAGTCTCCAGAGCCCTGAGAAAATACAGTTCTCTGTTTAAGCCACCTGCTGAGGGCATTCTTTTACAACAGCCAGAGCTGACTGGTACAGCACAAGTGATTCTGCACAAGGTCATTTTATGGGCCAAGAATCAAGGATGTCACGGCTAGTTAGGCAGTCAGAACCCATGGGTGAACCTCAGTCAGTAGCCCAGGTTCTTTCACTGAGCCACTCTGCCTTTGTGTTGAGCCAACACCAGGCTTGCCCTTCTCACTGGTGATGGGAGGAGGTGAGGAGGCTGCGTTGCACCTGCAGTTCCCTGGGGCTGTGTGGGGTGTTCTGTGGGATCAGCCTCACAGATCCTCTGGAGGAGGGCATGGCCGTCCATTCCAGTATTCTTGCCGGGAGAATTCCCTGCACAGAGAAGCCTGGCGGGCTGCAGTCTATAGAGTTGCACATAGTCGGACACGACTGAAGTGACTTAGCGCCTACACTCTCACAAGTGTTTGCAGTCAGAGGCTCGTGGATGCCTGGGCACACAGTTCACCTTTTCTGAGGCTCTGAGGTCCCTTTGGTGCTGATATCCTTGAACTTACCATATCCCTTCCATCCATCTCCCTCTTCACTTCCTTCTGGTTCCTGGAGGTCAGAAAGTAGGCTCCTCCCTGGGCCATGGGCTGAGTGATATTTTTTCTTGGATCTTCCTCTGTGATTGTTAGATTGCTCTTTTTACCTTAAGATGGAGAGCCCATTCCGGGAAGGTACATATATTTTTTTCCAATTGATTTCTTGTCAGGTCTAACAAGATCAATCAAATCATACAGGCGATAAAACTGATTTAGCACTCATAAAGTCCCACGAGGTCTCATATGCGCCGAGAATGAATGACAAGGAGGCAAAGCTCCTCTGTGTCCCTACACCCTCCTGGTCATAGGAGGACAGCTTATCCTCGGATTCACCTCCTTATGCTCCCTTCTCACCTAGCAGGGAGGAGACCCAGGGCAGGCATGTCCTCAGTGGGTGGGGCGGAACCAAAGCTAGAGAAAGGGCAGAGGGACAGAAGTTCTATCTATGAACTTGCAGAAGGAAGAAGACAGAAACTAGCCAGAGGGTGCCCCTGGAAAGGAAGGCTCGGAAATGTCAATGGCCAGGAAAAGCGTCATTGGGAACATCGGTATTTTCCACTTTGGGGGAAGTTCTGTTGCGAATCCTCATCCACTATCTGGTGAAGAGATAAGCCTGCATGACTGTGATTGGACCATGAAACCTTGGTCAAGGATGGACACTGAGTCTAAGACAGGCCTGGGTACCTTCCCTCTGGAGTCTGAAAGCGGGCACGTGGAGACGGAGCTAAGGGTAGAGGGCCGGAGGAGAAGCAGCATCCGCCGTGTTGCCCGTCCTGCTAGAGCGTGGCTCTGCCCTGAGGTTTCTGCAGGTGTCCCAACTCCACTTCTTCGGCTTTTCTTGGGACCCCTGAAACCCGCAACCTACAATAAATCCTCTTTTCTGGAGTGAGCCTTCTTGGATTTATACTCCAGACAACAAAATACATTCCGATTAAAACAGGTTTCCTTGGGAGATGGTCGACCTTACCTCATATCGACCTTAGAACTGAGAAATGTTGTGAAAAGTGGGCTCCAGAGGTCACGCAGCCCCAGACTTGCTGATCTGCAGGAGNCTAATTCATTAAAATTTTCCCTCTTGACAGTCATTTGAACTTTCCCATTTATTTTCCTATTATAAGTTGTGATGAGGATTCTTTTGTCTTCAGTGAAGTCTCCCAGCTTCCACTCATGATGCAGAAAGCTACAGAGAACATCAATCCCACCTTTACAACAAAAAAGTTAATTGCTGATCAATCTCCAAACCCACAATGTTTCCTGAATTCATTAACGAGCTAAACCAGGGCAGCTGACAAACCAGAAGTCTAAGGACCCACTTGGGCGTCTCGGGAGGTATGGGATGCGAACATTTGCTTGCTTGCTCATTTGAACACTTACTTGTCTGCAACCAGACACTGTACAGGCCAGTTCTTTTTCTCCCTCTAGTCACCAAGTTGTGTCGGACTCTTGTGACTGCATGGACTGTAGCCTGNACTTGGGCGTCTCGGGAGGTATGGGATGCGAACATTTGCTTGCTTGCTCATTTGAACACTTACTTGTCTGCAACCAGACACTGTACAGGCCAGTTCTTTTTCTCCCTCTAGTCACCAAGTTGTGTCGGACTCTTGTGACTGCATGGACTGTAGCCTGCCAGGCTCCTCTGTCCATGGGATTTTCGAGGCAAGAGTACTGGAGTGGGTTGCCATTTCCTTCTCCAGGGGATCTTCCCGACCCAGGGATCAAACCTGGGTCTCCTGCACTGCAGGCAGATTCTTTACCAACTGAGCTACAAGGGAAGACCAGTTAGAGGAAGTTAAATTTCTAATGAGTTGCTAAAGCCCTAAATTCCTAACGAGTCACGGGCCAGCATGAGAACACAGCCCAGGGAGCCGTGGAGACTTGCTCCTTCTCATGGACTCTGCTCTGCACACCTTTTGGGGCATCCCCACGACAGACTGGAAACCCAGAGATCTCCAGAAAGCCCCCCTCGCTGGGCAGACCCAGAGGAGGAGGAGATGCAGGAAAGGTATGGACTCTCCTCCTCCATTTCCCTTGCAGGCCAGAATCCTTTAGCCATGCAGGGACACGTGGAAAATCTTGTCACCCCTGGGGCCCTGGTGAAGACCCACATCTGGTGGAAGGGGACAGAAAGAAAGCAGGGTCACGTGAGGGAGCAGCTGGAAGTCATCCTGGGTTGAGGCCACGGGAGCCTTCCTGCCCCTTGGAGCAGTGCAGGGTCACGGAGAAGCCCCCTCCCCAGGCCTGAGGACACAGTGCTGGCCTAGCACTTAGACTGGATTAGCGCAAGAGAAAGTGGACTGCTCTGCCTCCCGTCCAGTGCTGGGGGAGGAGGAGGAGTGTGGGGAGACCAGCCCGAGAAGACCTAGAGACACCCACACCCCTCTAGGGTTCCCCTGGGGGCTCAGTGGCAAAGAATCCGCCTGCCAAAGCCGGAGACTCGGGCTCCATCCCAGGTCGGGGAAGATCCCACAGGCTGTGGAGCAACGAAGTCCGTGTGCCACAACTATTGAGCCTGTGCTCGAGAATGTGGGAGCCGCAGCTACTGAGCCCACACGCAGCAACGACGGAAGCCCGGGTGTCCTAGAGCCTGCGCTTGGCAACGAGAGACGCCACTGCAGTGAGAAGCCTGTGCCGCGCCGCCAGGGAGCAGCCCCACTCACTGCGACTAGAGAAAGCCCACACGCAGCGGCGAAGGCCCAGTGCAGCTAGAAAGAAAGAAGGAGAGAAAGAAGTGAAAGTCAAAACAGGAAAAAAAAACACCAAAACTTTTTTTTTAATTGACAAGATTTAAGATTAGAAATTTATACCAAGGTATTACATACATATGGGCTTCCTGGGCGGCTCAGTGGTAAGAAGTCCGGAGACACAGGAGACTCAGGTTCGATCCCTGGGTCGGGAAGATCTCCTGGAGGAGGAAATGGCAAGCCACTCCAGTATTCCTGCCTGGAGAACCCCATGGACAGACGAGACTGGCAGACTACAGGTGCAAAGAGTTGGACACAAATTAGTGACTAAACAACAATATAACATATATATAGCAAAGGGCACAAATCTTACGTGGACAAGTTGATGAATTTTNATGGTCATATGTGTTTTAGAAATGCCAGGTTAATCCAGTTACATAGGTTTTTGCTGAAGTCTTTATAGAGCTTTTGATATGCTCATGGGCACTGTTAGTCTCTTAAAGGGAGGGTTTTTAAAAAAATCCATTTTTACTATATTTGATTTATAATGTTGTGTTAGTTTCTGCTGTGCCGCAAAGTGAATCAGTTATACCTATACATTTATGCACTCTTTTCTTTTTATCCCTTTCCCATATAGGTCATTACAGAGTATTGAGTAGAGTCCCCTGTGCTATATACCGTAGGTCCTTACTAGTTATCTGTGTTACACATAATAGTGTGTATACGCCAATCCCAATCTCCCAATTTATCCTTCTTCCCTCTTTTCCCCCTGGTAGCCTGAAGTTTCTTTTCTATATCTGTGACTCTACTTCCGTTTTGTAAATAAGTTCATTTGTAACTTTTTAAAGATTCCACATATAAGTGATATCACATGATATTTGTTTTTCTCTGTCTGACTCACTTCATTCAGTATGACAGTCTCTAGCTCATCCATGTTGCTGCTAGGAAACAGTGTCAGACTTTATTTTTTTGGGCTCCAAAATCACTGCAGATGGTGACTGCATCCATGAAATTAAAAGATGCTTTCTCTTTGGAAGGAAAGTTATGACAAACCTAGACAGCATATTAAAAAGCAGAGACATTACTTTGCCCACAAAGGTCCATCTAGTCAAGGCTATGGCTTTTCCAGTGGTCATGTATGGATGTGAGAGTTGGACTATAAAGAAAGCTTAGCGCCGAAGAATTGATGCTTTTGAACTGTGGTGTTGGAGAAGACTCTTGAGAGTCCCTTCGACTGCAAGGAGATCCAACCAGTCCATCCTAAAGATCAGTCCTGGGCGTTCATTGGAAGGACTGATGCTGAGGCTGAAACTCCAATACTTTGGCCACCTGATGCGAAGAGCTGACTCATTTGAAAAGACCCTGATGCTGGGAAAGATTGAAGGCAGGAGGAGAAGGGGACGACAGAGGATGAGATGGTTGGATGGCATCACTGACTCAATGCGGTTGAGTTTGGTGAAGTCCAGGAGTTGGTGATGGACAGGGAGGCCTGGCGTGCTGCGGTTCATGGTGTGGCAAAGAGTTGGACATGACTGAGAGACTGAACTGAGCTATGTATGGGAAGGTGCAAGTGTGTGGACTCACTGAAATTATTTCTTTCATGTGCATCTCAGGTATCTGGGGCCAGAATCCTGTTTTTTTCACACCCTGACCTCCCTTGAAGTAAAACAGCCTTAGCCAAGTTTTCCCAGGACCTCTTTCTACTTGTCCAGCTAGCTGATTTCCCACTGGGCCCCCAAGTGCAGACTTTCCTTTCCTTTCAATTCTTGGGGCTTCCCTGGTGCCTCAGCTGGTAAAGACTCTGCCTGCAATGTAGGAGACCTGCGTTCAATCTCCGGCTTGGGAAAATCCCCCGAAGAAGGGAATAGCTCCCCACTCCAGTAATATTGCCTGGAGAATTCCATGGATGGAGAAGCCTGGTGGGCTACAGTCTGTGGGGTTGCAAAGAGTTGGACACGACTAAGTGCCTAACACTTTTCAATTCTTAGGTTTGGGACTAAAAAACATTTCCTCATGGTTAAATGTATTTTCTGAAGCAGACCCAGTTAAGGCTGCTGAAAGTACTTATGTGTGTGTGTGTGTTAGTGGCTTAGTCATTTCTGACTCATTTTTGTGACCCATGGACTGTAGCCCACCAAGCTTCTCTGCCTATGGAATTCTCCAGGCAAGAACACTGCAGTAGATTGGCATTCCCTTCTCCAGGGGATCTTCCTAACCCAGGGGTTGAACCCAGGTCTCCCATGTTGCAGGCAGATTCTTTACCATCTGAGCCACCACAAAAGATCCCTGGAAGAGAGCATGGCAACCCACTCCAGTATCCTTGCTGGAGAATCCCATGGATGGAGGAGCCTGGTGGGCTCCATAGGGTCGCAAAGAGTTGGACACGACTGAAGAAATTTAGCAGGGCATGGCATGAAGGCACTTATGCTGAAATATCCCAAGCAGGAACGCTTTTCCCTCTGAGAGAAGGTTTCACTCAGACCCCTAAGTCTTTATGCTTATAGCATGGAGAAAGATTCCTTCATACTTTCTCTCAGGCTTTAAAACAGATCTTCAGCATCTGAAATGCTTGCGCTTCTGGTTAGCTCACCTTTCCAGGCAGGACAAGGATACTCGCAGGAGAGCCTGACCACATTTCCGGCTGGTCTGATTGCCAGTAGTAGAAATGCTACCTACTTTCTGGGTTGTAAGGACTGGCCTGAGAAACTGACATATTACACCAGCCTGGGCCTAATGTGGCTCAGTCTGCAGGCTCCATTTTAAAATATTCTGTTTTACAGTTTTCTTATCAAGGCTGATCATTTCACAAAGTGTTGGGAAGAATCCTGGCCCATCAGTGTGTGAAAATGTCTGAGACTGAGGCCCCAGAGGAGATGGGTCTTCAAAAACTCATGTCAATTCAATGAACACAAGATGAGATGAAGGGTTCTCAGGTCAATGGATAAGCTGTTTTGATTTGACAGTTCGTGTAAAGTGATGCCAAGTCATGAATTTGCTGAGAGGTGCTCCTAGCGAAGCGAGCACCAGCTTGAGTCAGAGTCGGTGGGAACTTCCTTTGTCTGATGCTCCGCAGTCCAGCAGAGCCAGAGTACCCTCTGGAAAGTCAGCAGGTGAAGATTCCAAGCCTGCAGTTTGAAATTGTCTCCATCAGATTTCACGTCCTTTGTCTCCTCCTTCCCATCCTCCTATTTCCACCCAAACATATACTCTTCCTATATTTTAGTCTCTGTATTTCATTCATTCACTGGATAACAAGAGGGCAGAATTCATTTTCCGGCTGATGTGGCCTGAGTGTTGTATTCCATCCAGAGGACATTAATGGATGTCACATTAATATCACATTGATATTAATGGATGTCAGAACAGCGTCTCATGGTCATATGTGTTTTAGAAATGCCAGGTTAATCCAGTTACATAGGTTTTTGCTGAAGTCTTTATAGAGTTTTTGATACGCTCATGGGCACTGTTAGTCTCTTAAAGGGAGGATTTTTTTAAAAATCAATTTTTATTGGACTAGAGTTGATTTACAACGTTGTGAATCAGTTATACCTATACATTTATGCACTCTTTTCTTTTTATCCCTTTCCCGTATAGGTCATTTCATTACAGAGTATTGAGTAGAGTCCCCTGTGCTGTATACAGTAGGTCCTTACTAGTTATCTGTGTTACACGTAATAGTGTGTATATGCCAATCCCAATCTCCCAATTTATCCTTTTTCCCTCTTTTCCCCCTGGTAGCCTGAAGTTCCTTTTCTATATCTGTGACTCTACTTCCGTTTTGTAAATAAGTTCATTTGTAACTTTTTTAAGATTCCACATATAAGTGATATCACATAATATTTGTTTTTCTCTGTCTGACTCACTTCATTCAGTATGACAGTCTCTAGCTCATCCATGTTGCTGCTGATGGCATTGTTTCATGGCTGAATAGTGTCCCGTTGTATATATGTATCACATCTTCTTTATCTATCCCTCTGTCAATGGACATTTAGGTTGCTTCCATGTCCTGGCTATTTTAAACAGTGCTTCGATGAACATTGGGGTGCATGCATCTTTTAAATTATGGTTTTCTCTGGGTCTATGCCCAGGAGTGGGATTGCAGGATCATATGGTAGCTAAGAGGATGGTCTTACACACCATTTTCTAAACCCAAGGGAGTTTTCTAAGATCATAGTGCCACCACGGCATACTCCTGTGTCCCAGTCATCACAGTCTGATGACCAGTGTTCCCTGGGGGCTCTGTTCCTCCGTCCCTTATTTCTCAGCTTCTTTTGACTTGGTTTTAATTTTACCTGTATAACATGGACATGTCTAATAAGAAGTGAAAGATCTTTTCACCTTGCTCCTCCAATTCATTCCCAGCATCATCATCAATTATGCCCTAATGTGGTAAGGATGCTCCTAAAAATGACCATGCTAGGCAAAACCATGCACTAAAAGGGCTAGAGGACTGGCCCTCAAAAATTTCATCAGCGACCTGTTACATATCGGCATCTAATAAAAACAGTAGCTGGCTTGTACACTTGGTAAATGGTTAGAAAGTGCATCAATACTATAATCAAGATGGCACTTTACCTGCAAAATGCTCTGAATTTTGCTTGGGGATGTGAATGTCAGAAAGATTGCCACTGGTGAATTATCAGAAAGTGGCGAAAATAGGATTATCTGAAGTTGAAGGAACGTTCACCAGATGTGGGTGAGTGGAGCTTACCCCACACGCAACGATTGCAGAAGCTGGTAGTCTTAAGGGGTGTGTGTGTGTGTGTGTGTGTGTGTTATGTGTTCCTACTGTGCTTGGTTAAGCTGGGGCCAGATTTCTGCATTCACTTGATGTTTCTTGTGAACAAAATTGCAAGCAAACAAATGCAAAATTTTCATTATGCTCAAATTTCTCCCCAGTATATTAAACCCCAGTTGGAAGATGTGGTAGAACTATTGTATGAATATTATAGAGTACTTTATTTTTGCTTTTTGCTAATATATTGTTCTTATCAAGGTCTAGGGGGTGGCCAATGGCTGTTTATTCCTCTGTGACTCCACTTTTGTTGTTGTTCTATTGTGTACTCACTCAGTCGTGACCAGCTCTGTGTGACCCCACGGACTGAAGCCCGCCAGGTTCCTTCTGTCCATGGGATTTCCCAGGTAAGAACACATCTGGGTTAGAGAGTATTTTCTAATGCAAGTTCTTCTGTGCGAATGACAAAGTGACAGATCTGCACTCATACACAGGATTCTTTTCTCCCTTTAAAAAGGCTTATACCACACTTCCTGTGTGTTCAGTTCAGTTACTCATGTCTGACTCTTTGTGACCTCATGGACCACAGCACGCCAGGCTTCCCTGTCCATCACCAACTCTTGGAGTTTGCTCAGACTCATGTCCATAAATTTGATGATGCCATCCAAGCATCTCATCCTCTGTGGTCCCCTTCTCCTCCTGCCTTCAATCTTTCCCAGCATCAGGGTCTTTTCCAATGAGTCAGTTTTTCGCATCAGGTGGCCAAAGTATTGGAGTTTCAGCTTCAGCATCAGTCCTTCCAATGAATATTCAGGACTGATTCCTTTAGGATGGACTGGTTGGATCTCCAAGAGACTCTCAAGAGTCTTCTCCAACACCCCAGTTCAAAAGCATCAATTCTTCCTCGCTCAGTTTTCTTTATTTGGAGCTCAATCTTCTTTTTTCTTCTTATGTGACTTCATGTTATTTTATTTCTTGTATAGCTTGGCTTCCTCATTCTCTGCCAGTATATGTAGATTGTCTCAATTTTTTCTCTGAGGTTTAGTTTTCCAGTGTTTGGATGTAAACTAATTCATTAAAAATTTTCCCTCTTGACAGTCATTGAACTTTCCCATTTATTTTCCTATGATAAGTTGTGATGAGGATTCTTTTGTCTTCAGTGAAGTCTCCCAGCTTCCACTCATGATGCAGAAAGCTACAGAGAACATCAATCCCACCTTTACAACAAAAAAGTTACTTGCTGATCAATCTCCAAACCCACAACGTTCCCTGAATTCATTAACGAGCTAAAACCAGGGCAGCTGACAAACCAGAAGTCTAAGGAAACACTTGCGTGTCTCGGGAGGTATGGGATGCGAACATTTGCTTACTTGCTCACGTGAACACTTACTTACTTGTCTGCAACCAGACACTGTACAGGCCAGTTCTCTTTCTCCCTCTAGTCGCCAAGTCGTGTCGGACTCTTGTGACTGCATGGACTGTAGCCTGCCAGGCTCCTCTGTCCATGGGATTTTCAAGGCAAGAGTACTGGAGTGGGTTGCCATTTCCTTCTCTAGGGTATCTTCCCAATCCAGGGATCGAACCTGGGTCTCCTGCACTGCAGACAGATTCTTTACCAACTGAGCTACAAGGGAAGACCAGTTAGAGGAAGTTAAATTTCTAATGAGTTGCTAAAGCCCTATATTCCTAACGAGTCACGGGCCAGCATGAGAACACAGCCCAGGGAGCCGTGGAGACTTGCTCCTTCTCATGGACTCTGCTCTGTACACCTTTTGGGGTGTCCCCACGACAGACTGGAAACTCAGAGAAGATCTCCAGAAAGCCCCCCTTGCTGGGCAGACCCAGAGGAGGAGGAGATGCAGGAAAGGTATGGACCCTCCTCCTCCATTTCCCTTGCAGGCCAGAATCCTTTAGCCATGCAGGGACACGTGGAAAATCCTGTCACCCCTGGGGCCCTGGTGAAGACCCACATCTGGTGGAAGGGGACAGAAAGAAAGCAGGGTCACGTGAGGGAGCAGCCAGAAGTCATCCTGGGTTGAGGCCACGGGAGCCTTCCCGCCCCTTGGAGCAGTGCAGGGTCACGGAGAAGCCCCCTCCCCAGGCCTGAGGACACAGTGCTGGCCTAGCACTTAGACTGGATTAGCGCAAGAGAAAGTGGACTGCTCTGCCTCCCGTCCAGTGCTGGGGGAGGAGGAGGAGTGTGGGGAGACCAGCCCGAGAAGACCTAGAGACACCCACACCCCTCTAGGGTTCCCCTGGGGGCTCAGTGGCAAAGAATCCACCACCAAAGCCGGAGACTCGGGCTCCATCCCAGGTCGGGGGAAGATCCCACAGGCTGTGGAGCAACGAAGTCCGTGTGCCACAACTATTGAGCCTGGGCTCGAGAGCGCGGGAGCCACAGCTACTGAGCCCACACGCAGCAATGACGGAAGCCCGGGTGTCCTAGAGCCTGTGCTTGGCAACGAGAGACGCCACCGCGGTGAGAAGCCTGTGCCGCGCCGCCAGGGAGCAGCCCCACTCACCGCGACTAGAGAAAGCCCACACGCAGCGGCGAAGGCCCAGTGCAGCTAGAAAGAAAGAAGGAAGGAAAGAAGTGAAAGTTGAAACAGGAAAAAAAACACCAAAACTTTTTTTTTAATTGACAAGATTTAAGATTAGAAACTTATACCGAGGTATAACATACATATGGGCTTCCTGGGCGGCTCAGTGGTAAGAAGTCTGGAGACACAGGAGACTCAGGTTCGATCCCTGGGTCAGGAAGATCTCCTGGAGGAGGAAATGGCAAGCCACTCCAGTATTCCTGCCTGGAGAACCCCATGGACAGACGAGACTGGCAGATAATAGGTGCAAAGAGTTGGACACAAATTAGTGACTAAACAACAATATAACATATATATAGCAAAGGGCACAAATCTTACGTGGACAAGTTGATGAATTTTTACATTGTTTTGGTCACTGCAGCCATGAAATTAAAAGATGCTTACTCCTTGGAAGGAAAGTTATGACCAACCTAGATAGCATATTCTAAAGCAGAGACATTACTTTGCCAACAAAGGTCTGTCTAGTCAAGGCTATGGTTTTTCCTGTGGTCATGTATGGATGTGAGAGTTGGACTGTGAAGAAGGCTGAGTGCCAAAGAATTGATGCTTTTGAACTGGGGTGTTGGAGAAGACTCTTGAGAGTCACTTGGACTGCAAGGAGGTCCAACCAGTCCATTCTGAAGGAGATCAACCCTGGGATTTCTTTGGAAGGAATGATGCTAAAGCTGAAACTCCAGTACTTTGGCCACCTCATGCAAAGAGTTGACTCATTGGAAAAGACTCTGATGCTGGGAGGGATTGGGGGCAGGAGGAGAAGGGGACGACCGAGGATGAGATGGCTGGATGGCATCACGGACTCGATGGACGTGAGTCTGAGTGAACTCCGGGAGATGGTGATGGACAGGGAGGCCTGGCGTGCTGCGATTCATGGGGTCGCA
>SJYX01020998.1:57055-87556 GCA_006410675.1 Oreotragus oreotragus | reverse complement strand
GATGACCTTTAGACACAACCGGCCCAGGTAAGGCCAAGACAGCCAGTGCAGAGCAGATGGCATCTCGCAGCTGCGTTGGTGCCAGTGTTGCCAGGACTTGGTGGGTGCGAACACGCATCCCCCACGATACATATTTCCAGAAGCACCCTGGCCAGAACGGTGAGTCCTGCCCCCTCGAACCCTGGGAATTTGAGCCACAGCTCTGTGGGTACCCTAAGCCTTGGCATGAGTTTGATGACCTGCTAATTCACTGACTGCGTAGGGCTGTCTGCTCTTTCTCCGCAAGCTGGTGTGAACACAGTTAACCATATCTGGTTGAATGGGAGCCTTGAACACAGCAGGCACAGTGACCTTTTGGCCAGATGGCTCCCGCTTTTTGGAGCACACATGCCAATGGCAGGGAGAGGGGCAGGCCATGCTCCTCTCCTGTTTTCCTCTACTTCTTTGCATTGCTCACTTGAGAAGGCTTTCTTATCTCTCCTTGCTGCTCTCTGGAAATCTGCGTTGAGTTGTGTATATCTTTCCCTTCTCCTCTGCCTTTTGCCTCTCTTCTTTCCTCAGCTACTTGTAAAGCCTCCTTAGACAACCACTGTGCCTTGCATTTCTTATTCTTTGGAATAGTTTTGGTCACTGCCTTATGTACAGTGTTATGAACCTCTGTCCCTAGTTCTTCAGGCATTCTGTCCACCAGACCTAGTCCCTTGAATCTACTTGTCGCCTCCACTATATAATCATAAGGGTTATGATTATAACCCTTATGGGGTCACACCTGAATGGTCTAACCTCTTTCTTTAATTGAAGCCTGAATTTTGTTATAAGTAGCTCGTGAGCTGAGCCACAGTCAGCTCCAGGCCTTGCGTGCTGATTGTGAAGAGCTTCTCCATCTTTGGCTGCAAAGAATAGAATCAGTCTGATTTCAGTGTCTCTTGCTACTGTATTTATCTATTCTTTTTCAAATTCTAAATATCACAGCGAATTTCTTTTATCAGCACTTATACACACTTTCAACAATGTGTACAATTTTGTACTCTTTTGTTTTTCCCTCTATTGTTTGATTATATTTATTCAAGTGGAATTTTGTGTCTCCCAAAGCTTTGAGAATTTAAAAATCATCGTTGAAGACATTTTTCCACCCAAGGTTACAACCCTTTTCTCCAGAGGCAGCTCTCACTAGATTCAGAAACCAACCCCTCCCTTTTACACTTGGACTGAGGGTCAGTGTCCCCCTGAAGAACTCCATCCTGGCTAACTCATCTTCCTTTGCTGATTTCTCTGAACCCTGCAGCCAACTTTGGGAAGATACCTTTGTTAAACATCCCTAATTTAATTTTTGAAGATGTGCTATTCACATCAGCATCCTGACCGACACAGTCACTGGTGCCTGAAGCATGGGAGGCAATTGGAATTGCAAAAGGGGACCCTGGGATTGTGTGCTCATGCCTGGCTTGAATGTATCGATTATCTCCTCATGGTGAGAAAATGGCTTTGAACAGAATGGGCTGAGCCTATGAGAAATGTACATTGGACACCAAGGGGGTGTGGTGTCAGCTTATGATATTTACCATGAGGAATGCGGGAAACATGACAAGTCAAGGAAGGGATAAAAAAAGACCTTGTTTCATTCATTCTCAGTGAGCCGTCTTAGCGATTCCATGGGAGTGTCTGGCCTTGAGGAACGACTCTAGTACTTGAAGTCAGAAAAAGAGAGTTCTGATTCCATTTCTTCTAATAATTTACTCTCTGACCTTGGGAAATCAGTCTTGCACTTTGAATGGCACGTGATTCTACATGAATGCAAGTTATTTCTATTCTTATATTTCTCTGTCTCTCTCTTTCACTACTACCTAATTTAGGAAGTATCTCTTTCTCTATATTTCCTTAGAAGTATTTTGAAATCTCTGTATTATGACTTGTGGGAAACAACACTATTACAGAACAAGAACCTACTGGAAACGCCATGATTTTCTCTGCTGGAGATGGTAGAACTTGGCACTCTAGTGGTGATGGAATTAGATCCGAGAAGCCAGCAAGATTCTACACTCTGGGCAAAACAAGTTACTTCCAGCCTTGGCCCTGTTACCCGCTGACACTAAGAGATGGTCTTCACCAGCTCAAGGGGAGAAAGGCCCCGGGGCAGATATGACTGGCTTAGCTGGGTTTGCACGTGGCTCAGGGGTGGTTTGGGCAGGGAGTGATGCTAGGGATGGGGGAGGGGAAGCTCTCCCCTGCCCCGTGCACGCCACTGCCTGGACCGCGCTCCGCTGTGGCTCGGTGCCTCGGCCCTCACGCCTCTCCTCCGTCTTTTCTTCTCCCCGGGGCTCCGCTGAGGCTTGGTGCCTCTCCCGCCCTCTTCCCAGCCTCCCTTCCTGCAGCCCTCCCGCCTCCCCTCCATTTCTTCTTCTCTCCTTTCCGCGTTCTTTCCCACCCTTTGCCCTCTCTTTGCTCCTCCTTCCCTTCACCTCCATCCTGGTTCTGCTGCCTGCAGCTCACGCCCTGCTCCTGACCACACAGCAGCCTGAAAACCCTGACTCCCCCTTGCAGAACCAAAGCCCAAGTGGTATGTTCCCAACCCAGAAGGTCAGGGGTGTACGGAAGCAGTCATCTTCGATTTCCGTAAGTGTAGCCAAGAAGATTGCCCAGTTTAAAGCTGGTTCACAGTGTCCGTATGTACTGTTCCCTGGCAGAAAGACTGATGCGTCTTTGTGTCCTTAACTGTTCCTCAGACCAGGGCACAATAAAAATAGGGCAGCGGGGGACAAATTACAGGATGGGTCAAAATATACACAGGACTTCTGTGATTTTGTCTGAATCAAAGGCTGGCTTCTAATCAATATAATGTATTTTTTTATTATTAAATAGCCCATTATAATATAATAGAGCAATAAATACAGATAAAAGTGTTCCCAGTGAGCAATTCCTTTTGGAATAATGACTATTTGATTATAGAATGATTTGGCTTTTAATTTACACCAGCACTTAATGTGTTCCTCTTAACTTAATATTCTCCCAGTGCTGAGTGGAGTCCAGTCGTAGGAAGTGATGAACGTGCGCTGCTGGGAACTTCACTAAGGAGCAGCTCTGGTGTGGGCGCCATTGTAAGTCCTGTGGTCCACCGGCTTCCAGATCAATCCAGAGAGAGACTTTCTGCTGAGGCCCAGCCAGGGCCCAGGGGATGGAGTGCCACGTGCTTCTGTTCACCTTTAACTTTCTTTATCTGCGGACTCTGGATAACGTAATACCTGGGCATTTGATCATTCAAAAGACCCTCTTTAAGAGCCTTCTATGTACCATGCCTACATTAAGCAGTATTTAAAGGCAGTGTTGAAAGAAAACAAACAGTAAACCAATCACAAAACAAGAATCCTAAAGGTGAGGGAACAATGCAAAGAAATAGAAGAAAACAATAGAATGGGAAAGACTAGACATCTCTTCAAGAAAACTAGACACACCAAGGGAACATTTCATGCAAGGATGGGCACAATAAAGGACAGAAACAGTATGGACCTAACAGAAGGAGAAGAGATTAAGAAGAGGTGGTAAGAATACACATAACTGTATAAAATGGTCTTAATGACCCGGATAACCACGATGGTGTGATCACTCACCTAGAGCCAGACAGTCTGAAGTCTGAAGTCAAGCGGGCTTTAGGAAGCGTCACTACAAACAAAGTTAGTGGAGGTGATGGAATTTCAGCTGAGCTATTTGAAATCCTAAAAGATGATGCTGTGTAAGTGCTGCACTCAATATGCTAGCAAAGTTGAAAAACTCAGCAGTGGCCACGGGACTGGAAAAGGTTCATTTTCATTCCAGTCCCAAAGAAAGGCAACGCCAAAGAAAGTTCAAACATGACTTAGTGGACTGAATGACAGTGAAGGTGAGTGGGATCTTGGAGAAGACAGCCACTCCCAGTGGGATCTGCTTCATCTGTAGCCCAGCCTTCTCTCTTTCCTTCCCCACCTCCCACAGCTGCTCCTAGGGACTGCTTCTGGTTCCAAAGATGCAGGCTGGGTCTCCTGTACCCAATATTCCAGGCATTGGACCAGGGCATTCACTACATTCTCTGGGACAGAAGAAAGCGAGAATCGTGTAGCTAGAATTGCTGTTTTCCTGGGTGACTTGTGGACTAACCAGGCATTGAACATCGTTGTCCTCAACCTCAAGACTGGGGAAGGCAATGGCACCCCATCCCAGTACTCTTGCCTGGAAAATCCAATGGATGGAGGAGCCTGGTGGGCTGCAGTCCATGGGGTCGCTAACAGTCGGACAGATTGAGCGACTTCACTTTCACTTTTCTCTTTCATGCATTGGAGAAGGAAATGGCAACCCACTCCAGTATTCTTGCCTGGAGAATCCCAGGGACGGGGGAGCCTGGTGGGCTGCCATCTATGGGGTCACACAGAGTCGGACACGACTGAAGTGACTTAGCAGCAGCAGCAGCAGCAACCTCAAGACATCAAAAGCTGAATTCACCATTCACTGAATTCACCATGCCTCCTAAAATATTCTCCTCCTCTTGTCTTACCCATTTGTATTGGGTTGGCCCAGAAGTTCATTTAGATTTTTCTGTAAGATGTAACGGAAAAACCCGGGTGGACTTCTGGGCCAAGCCAGTGGGGAGATGCTCCGCAGGGGTGTGCTGCTAAGCATGTAGCCACGGGCTCTCAGCAGGCCTCCGGCGGTCCAGGGCTTAGGACTCAGTGCTTTCACTGCCGCGGCCTGGGTTCAGTCCCTCACCCTGGTGTTAGGGCCCCACGAGCTGCGTGGTGTGGCTGAAAAAAAGGCGCTGGGCTCTTTTTTTAAAAAGAAGAGCTCTGATTTCCCTGGTGCAAATGTTCCCACTGGGTCCCACGTGGTGTCCTGACCTGAGGATGGCAGAGATACCCCCGTGGGCTCTTGGGGGCTGGCGTGAGCCAACTTTAGCCACGTGCTCACTGCACCACCATCCAGACCACTTGAGCCGAAAATCTAACCTGCAGCTTTGAGTCTTCATTTCCCTTTCTTCCACTGACCAGTGTGGGGAGAAAAGGCTGACTTTCCCCTGTGTCCCAAGCCCTTTCACGGCCCCAGCACACTCAGGCAAGCTCGCCACCAGGAGAGTGAGGCCTCTGTCTCTATGGCGTTGGCTAGTTAGGGATCTGTAATGCAGCTCTTTTGGAATGCGGGGGACCACGCCCGGCTGTCCCCAGGAGGGGACCTCCACCAGCATTCAGATGGTGAGCACCAGGGATATCTTTGAGTGTCCTAGAAATTACTGTCCAAGGATGCTATCTTAGTCAGCACAACGTTCAAATTCCCTTTCTTCCACTGACCAGTGTGGGGAGAAAAGGCTGACTTTCCCCTGTGTCCCAAGCCCTTTCACAGCCCCAGCACACTCAGGCAAGCTCGCCACCAGGAGAGTGAGGCCTCTGTCTCTATGGCGTTGGTTAGTTAGGGATCCGTAATGCGGCTCTTTTGGAATGTGGGGGACCACGCCCGGCTGTCCCCAGGAGGGGACCTCCACCAGCATTCAGATGGTGAGCTCCAGGGATATCTTTGAGTGTCCTAGAAATTACTGTCCAAGGATGCTATCTTAGTCAGCACAACGTTCAAAGTATGTTCAAAAAGATAGAAATTTTGTTTATTATTTCTGAACCTAGANGGGGGACCACGCCCGGCTGTCCCCAGGAGGGGACCTCCACCAGCATTCAGATGGTGAGCTCCAGGGATATCTTTGAGTGTCCTAGAAATTACTGTCCAAGGATGCTATCTTAGTCAGCACAACGTTCAAAGTATGTTCAAAAAGATAGAAATGTTGTTTATTATTTCTGAACCTAGAACCAAATTCCAGATTACCTAGAACTGAATTCCAGTTTACTTACAAACATAGATTACCTGTTGGCATTGTCATTTTATTTTTAATGCATGCTGGTTGTACTGGGTTTTATGTTGGTGACCTCTCGCTTTGGTTTCTCTGTACTTGTCACAATGGCTTCTGATCCTGCCCCCCCCCTTTTCCTAGTCCAAACTCATTCATTATATGTATGGCCAGGACAGCATAACTTATTATTATTTTTGAGCTTAGTTGTGCCCAAGTATGAAACACATATCATTGTATTAGAAATTGTTTTCTTTTTATATCTCTAATAAAGTAAAAATTATATTTATTTTTTTGAATTATGTAAATAGGAAATGGCACCCTACTCCGGTATTTCTATTGAGCGGACAGAAGAGCCTGGCAGGCTGCAGTCCATGGGGGTCTCAAAGAGTCAGACACAACTGAGCATGCACACATGTATCTTATATTGTCTATAAATTGCTCTACGAGGACAGAGGATCGGACCTTGGGAATATCAAATGCCCTGGATCCAGTAGTAAATCATCACCCAGCTTTTCTATAAAAGTCACAACCTGAAGCCATTCTGATTCTAGAAACATAAAGAAAACTGTGTGTGTTTGTTCAAAACATGTATTTCTGGACCTGATAAATGGACTTTTCTAAGGGGTGGAAAGAAAATTTTTGTGTAAGCATACTTACATGTCACAACTGACTTTTCCTGCTCCACTCTGCTTCTTTATAGGCTGGTCTGCTCTGTTTTGTGTGATATAAACTAAAGCAGCGCAGATGGCAGGGATACTGGAAACATATAGCTATGAGGGCAGCTGGCCATCCACCCATCAGGAAGGGCTCCAGCACACAGGACGGCCGGCTCCCTGCCGCGCCAGGCGGGCCTTGCACTTGCTTGGTGGTGGGGAGGTTTACTGGGGCACGGATGAGGTCGGGGGTGGCAGGGATGGCCAGGTGCTCTGGGGCCTGGGTGCTGTGGATATTTATCATCTGGTGTCTTAGACTGCCCAGGCTGCTATCACACAGTCTGTGCCACAGACTGTGGGGCTTGAACAACGGACACCTACGTCTCACTGTCTGGAGGCTGGGAGTCCAAGATCTAGGTGCCGGCAGATTGGGTGTCTGGCAAGGGCTCTCTTCCTGGCTGGCAGATGCTGTCTTCTTGGAAAGAGAGTGCTAGGGTCTCTCCATCCCCTTATAAGATCATGAACCCCATTCCTGAGGGCTCCAGACTCATGAGCTAATCACTCCCAAAGTCCCAAATTTCAAGCACCATCACATTGGGGATTAGTCTCCATACATGGACTGGGGCAAGGGGAACAAACATTGAGTCCATAGCATCTGCTGGGAACCATTTCAATACTTTATCAACAGGTACACCACCCTTATGGCAGAAAGTGAAGAAGAACTAAAGAGCCTCTTGATGAAAGTGAAAGAGGAGAGTGAAAAAGTTGGCTTAAAGCTCAACATTCAGAAAACTAAGATCATGGTATCCGGTACTATCCCTTCATGGCAAATAGATGGGAAACAATGGAAACAGTGGCTGACTTTATTTTTCTGGGCTCCAAAATCACTGCAGATGGTGATTGCAACCATGAAATTAAAAGACGCTCGCTCCTTGGAAGGAAAGTTATGACCAACCTAGAGAGCATATTCAAAAGCAGAGACATTACTTTGTCAACAAAGGTCCATCTAGTCAAGGCTATGGTTTTTTCCAGTAGTCATGTATGGATGTGAGAGTTGGACTATAAAGAAAGCTGAGCGCTGAAGAATTGATGCTTTTGAACTGTGGTGTTGGAGAAGACTCTTAAGAGTCCCTTGGACTGCAAGGAGATCCACCCAGTCCATCCTAAAGGAGATCAGTCCTTGGTGTTCTTTGGAAGGACTGATGTTGAAGCTGAAACCCAATACTTTGGCCACCGGATGTGAAGAGCTGACTCATTGGAAAAGACCCTGATGCTGGGAAAGACTGGGAGCAGGAGGAGAAGGGGATGATGGAGGATAAGGTGGTTGAATGGCATCACTGACTCAATGGACATAGGTTTGGATGGACTTCGGGAGTTGGCGATGTACAGGGAGGCCTGGCGTGCTGCGGTTCATGGGGTCTCGAAGAGTCGGACACGACTGAGCGACTGGACTGAACTGAACTGAACAGCTGTGCAGGTGCTCTGTTGCTCAGTTTCTGACTCTTTGTGACTCATGGACCGCAGCACGCCAGGCTTCCCTGTCCTTCACTATCTCCTGGAGTTTGCTCAAACTCATGTCCATTGTGTCAGTGATGCCATCCAACCATCTCATTCTCTGTTGCCCCCTTCTTTTCCTGCCTTCAACCTTTCCCAACATCAGGGCCTTTTCTAATGAGTCAGTTCTTTGCATCAGGTGGCCAAAGTATTGAAGCTTCAGCTTCAGCATCAATCCTTCCAATGCATATTCTGGTTGATTTCCTTTAGGATTGACTGGTTTGATCTCCTTGCAGTCCAAAGGACTCTCAAGAGTCTTCTCTAGCACTACATTTGGAAAATATCAAGCGCTTATGGGCTGAATATAGCCCTAAACCTGGCTTCTAGCCCTAGATCTAGGACTGAGCTCACAAGGAGAGGTGCGGGGTTAGGTGTGGCCATGGCCGTGGATTTCAGGCGCTCGCTCCCCACTAGGCCGTCCCCACTGGGCACTGCCGATGCCCAGGTGTCCCTGAACCATCCATGCCATCTGGCTTGGCCCTTGTCCTATGGCACTGCCATGCCTTCAGGGACTTGTCTCGCTGTCGGAAGCTGATTTATGGTTTTACTAAAATGCGGCTAAGAGGGGGCTGATGATGATGAATCATTCCCACCACTTGCCATCTAAACCCACAGAGCAGCTGCCAACCGCATGGGAAGGACACGAGGCACAGTGCTGGGTCAGCCTGGCAGCAGGGCCCTAGAGGACTCCCCGAGGGCATCGAGCTCTGCCCCCTGGGGCTCGGCTCTCCGTCCAGCCATGACCTTCAGGTGTCAGCCTTTGAGCTTCTGTGTGCATCGGTTACCTCATTTACAGGAAGCTACTGGGATGTCATGCTAATCATTCATGATTCTTTTCCTTTTATAAAAACATAATTAAAAAAAACTCAAGCAGCTCAAGATAGCAAATGGTAGACATTTTTTAAAGGAGTATTTGCTTAGATAAATATCCAAAGATATCTATTTCTTGGGCTCAGCTTGGTGCCTTTCTTTCTTTCTTTAAACAAAATTACTATGAAGTATAGTTGATTTACAATGTTGTGTGTTAATCTCTGCCTTACAGCAACGTGACTCCATTATACACACACATACTTTCCTTTTCATATTCCTTTCCATTATGGTTTATCCCTGAATATTGAGTATAGCTCCCTGTGTTACACAGTAGGACCTTGTTCATCCCTTCTCTATCTAATAGTTTGCATTTGTTAATCCCGAACTCCCACTCCGTCCCTCCCCCAGCCTGGTGCCTTCCTTGCTATATGTGAATGTTCACCAGCTGACTCTGAATCTAGCCTGTGTTCTCTGCCGTGATCTTGGCATCACCGTGGCTGTAATTAGAACTGAGATGGGAGCTGCGGAGATGGGGCTATGGGGAGAACAAGCCAAACCTCCCTGCAGATGAGGAGGGAACATGTGGGCCCCTGGGCGTGGTTGGCCTGGCCATTCCTTGTCTGTCCCCAGGTGTCAGGCTCCTTACTTTGGTGAATCCTTGTATGTCCCATACTCCACTTAAAGCTCAGGCCCCAGGGAACAACTTTAAAATGTTTCACCTCTTGTTAGTCTCTTCCCGTAACATCCCAACCTTCTTCTAGATTTTTTCCATTGTGTAAATTGCACAATCTTGAATGTACAGTTGGGTAGAATTAAGTACTTTTATGGACTTCCCAAGTGGCCCTAGAGTTAAAGAACCTGCCTGCCACTGCAAGAAATCTAGGAGATGTGGATTCGATCCCTGGGTCGGGAGGATCCCCTGCAGGAGGGCATGGCCACCCACTCCAGTGTCCTTGCCTGGAGAATGCCATGGACAGAGGAGCCTGGCGGGCTACAGTCCACGGGGTCACAGAGAGTCGGGCATGGCTGAAGCGACTGAGCGCATGCACACAGGTACATTCTCATTGCTGTGCGGCCATCACCACGCCCATCTCCAGGGCTTTTCCACCCTCCCAAACGGAACTTCTGTCTGTCTCTGCTAACACTGACTCCCCGTTTCCCTCTCCCCAGCCCCTGGTGACCTGTGATCTACTTTCTCATCACCAATATGCTTATTTCTGGGACCTCATATGAGTGGCAGAGAAGGCAATGGCACCCCGCTCCAGTACTTGCCTGGAAAATCCCATGGATGGAGGAGCCTGGTAGGCTGCAGTCCATGGGGTTGCAAAGAGTTGGACATGACTGAGTGACTTTGCTTTCACTTTTCACTTTCATGTATTGGAGAAGGAAATGGCAACCCACTCCAGTGTTCTTGCCTGGAGAATCCCAGGGCCGTGGGAGCCTGGTGGGCTGCCGTCTATGGGGTCGCACAGAGTCGGACACGACTGAAGTGACTTAGCAGCAGCAGCAGCATACGAGTAGAATTACTGGATTTGTCCTTTTATGTCTGGCTTATTTCACTTAGCATACTAACCTTACATGGAAAAACTGGTTCAAAACTGGGAAAAGATGTGTGTTGTCATCTATTTATTTAACTTATATGCAGAATGTTTCATGTGAAATACCGGGCTGGACGAATCACAAGCTGGGAAAACAGATTGCTGGGAGAAATATGAACAACCTCAGATATGCAGATGATACCACTCTAATGGCAGAAAGTGAAGAGGAACTAAAGACTCTCTTGATGAGGATGAATGAGGAGAGTGAATAAAATGGCTTAAAACTAAACATTCAGAAAGTTAAGATCATGGCATCCAGTCCCATCACTTCATGGCAAATAGATGGGGAAAAGTGGAAATAGTGACAGATTTTATTTTCTTGGTCTCCAAAATCACTGTGGACAGTGGCTGCAGCCATGAAACTGCAAGATGCTTGCTCCTTGGAAGGAAAGCTATGACAAACTAGACAGTGTATTAAAAAGCAGAGACATCACTTTGCCTACAAAGGTCTGTATAGTTAAAACTATGGTTTTTCCAGGAGTCATGTATGGATGTGAGAGTGGGACTGTGAAGAAAGCTGAGCACCAAAGAATTGATGCTTTTGAACTGTGATGTTGGAGAAGACTCTTGAGAGTCCCTTGGACTGCAAGGATATCCAACCAGTCCATCCTAAAGGAAATCAGTCCTGGGTGTTCATTGGAAGGACTGATGCTAAGGCTGAAACTCCAATACTTTGGCCACCTGATGCAGAGAGCTGACTCATTTGAAAAGACCCTGGTGCTGGGAAAGATTGAGGGCAGGAGAAGGGGTTGACAGAGGATGAGATGGTTGGATGGCATCACCGACTCAATGGACATGGGTTTGGGTGGACCCCGGGAGTTGGTGATGGATAGGGAGGCCTGGCGTGCTGCAGTTCATGGGGTTGCAAAGAGTTGGACATGACCGAGTGACTGAACTGAACTGAACTGATGCTGAGAAAGATTGAAGGTGGAAGAAGGGGACGAGAGAGGACAAGATGGTTGGATGGCATCACTGACTCAATGGACATGAGTCTGAGTAAGCTCCAGGACAGGGAGGCCTGGCAGGCTGCAGTCCATGGGGTCACAAAGAGTCAGACACGACTAAGTGACTGAACTGATTGACTGAGGGCGTGTGTATGTTTGTGTGTACACGCGTGAGTGCATCTGTGTTGAGGGGAGAAGAAAGGATGGGGAAAGGTTATTTGGAGGGGTGGTGAGTCTAGGAATAACTGGAGAGGGAAGCTGTGACCCCTTTCCTGCCCACTAACAGGGAGCAGGACAGGAAATATTCCTCTGAAGCCTCAGCTAGGACCCTGTTCTCTTTCTCCCACCTTCTGCCTGCCTCAGCCCTGATTAAAATCCTTGGATCAATTTCCTGTTCTTTTCCATTTTTCTTGTTCCCTGCCCTGAGCAGAACAGAAGGAAAAGGGACTGTGAATACTGACAGGTCATGCTGGATATTATAGTAAAAGGAACTCCATGCTGAAACATTTCTCTGTGCAGCTGCTTGAAATTCTAGCCACTGGTTTCCTTGGCCAACTCCAGTGACAGGGGTCCGCAGGGCTGTTGGAACTTGGGGTAGATTATGAGACATCTTAAAATAGCATTCCCAACCTGCAGGCAGAAGAGTTATTGTGTGGGATTCAAACATTGTCTAGTTTGAATGATTGTCTTGCCCATATTTACCCAAATTAAAACAAAAATCCTGCCCAAGGGTGCATGGTGATCAGTAAACTATCTAAGATGTTTATTGACTCCATAGCTGACACTTGGAACAACTAGTCAAAAGCAAGTAATCCCGTGCCCCGGTCAAGGGGCCAGGTGGGTAGCAGTCACATCATTTTCGGCTCCTGCATGGACACCTGTGCAGTTTCCCTGGTAGCGTCTGCAGGAGGGAGTGGGGATCAGCTTCCTCTAGCATGTCTTTAGTGGTTTCTTGGGATTCCCTTCGGTCGGTTCTGAGGGAAAGGTTTAGATAGATTTGAGAACGAGGGTGTGACCATAACGCACTCTCAGCGCCAGGGTGGAGCTAGCCACTCGGGGTGGACACTCTTTGTTCTCTAAGGGAGCCCCGGCTGCAGCTCCCACGGGTCACAGTGAGTCTGCACCCGTCTCTTGTGGCACTGAACCGAAGCCAAAAGAACAAGACGCCTGCCAGATGCCCAGGAATGTGCTGCTGCTGCTGCTCAGGTTGAACTGAAGCACTATGACTACAGCAGCCTATCGAAGAAGTGATGGCAAACAGCCGGCTACCCTGTCACATTCCTCACGATCTTAAATCACATTCACGCCAACGGTTTTCTTCACTGTCTACTTGTCACTTAGTGTGAGAGACCGAGCAACACATGGAAGGGACGGGGGAGCAGCCTGGAAGTCCACAGATGTGGGTTCTACCTGGCAGCCTCTTGCAGAGTAGTCACTGTGTAACAGGAAATGACAGATCTGACTCCATATTTAATCTGTTTCTTTTACTTAAACCTCTGTATTCTAGTGTTTCTGCTCAAGTTAAGAATGTTGCTTGTAGCCTGAACTGCACAGGATGGTGCGTTAATGGAGGCTCTGATGCTAAAGCTGAAACTCCAGTACTTTGGCCACCTCATGGGACATAGATGTGGAAACAGTGGAAACAGTGTCAGACTTTATTTTTTTGGGCTCCCAAATCACTGCAGATGGTGACTGCAGCCATGAAATTAAAAGATGCTTACTCCTTGGAAGGAAAGTTATGACCAACCTAAACAGCATATTCAAAAGCAGAGACATTATTTTGCCAACAAAGGTCCGTCTAGTCAAGGCTATGATTTTTCCAGTGGTCATGTATGGATGTGAGAGTTGGACTGTGAAGAAAGCTGAGTGCTGAAGAATTGATGCTTTTGAACTGTGGTGTTGGAGAAGACTCTTGAGAGTCCATTCTGAAGGAGATCAGCCCTGGGATTTCTTTGGAAGGAATGATGCTAAAGCTGAAACTCCAGTACTTTGGCCACCTCAGGCAAAGAGTTGACTCATTGGAAAAGACTCTGATGCTGGGAGAGATTGGGGGCAGGAGGAGAAGGGGACGACTGAGGATGAGATGGCTGGATGGCATCACTGAGTCGGTAGACGTGAGTCTGAGTGAACTCTGGGAGTTGGTGATGGACAGGGAGGCCTGGTGTGCTGCGATTCATAGGGTGGCAAAGAGTCAGACACGACTGAGTGACTGAACTGAACTGAACTTGAGCAGATGACAAAAGTCTACTGGGAAAACTGAGCTTTTGTCTTCCTTTGTTCCTCTGCTTCTTCAGGGAAGTTCTTGTGATGAAAGTGACAAGGTTGATGCCAGGTGACTAGTAGTGGCTGTTCTCTATGACCCAGACAGTGGTTCATAGTTTCTACACACATTACAAGTCTATCCTTTTAGGAGCAACTGTGGGTGGAAAGGAGAGGGTGGGAGAGCAAACGCTTGTGCAAGACAGGCCTGGTGTGGAAGCAGGGTCCGCCTCTTTGAGGCATGTAGCCTTCAGCTTCCTTTTCTTTGTGTGTAGGAGAGGAAAGTTCTGTCTTCTTGCAGTGTTGTGGTGAGGATGGAATGAGAAACCCACACCCAGTACAACGCCCAGCATAACAGGCATCTGGGTAGCATAGCTCCCCTTTCTGTTTTGTCACATCTCCCTACTAACCTGATTTTCTTCTATTTGCCTCTGGTCTCCTTTTTCTCCTCCTGAGCTGTTCAACACAGTCTGTTCAGCCTCACATCTGAGATCCTTCATGTGTCAAACGCTTTCCTTCCAACTCTGGGTGTGTATCGGCTCAGGTCAGCCTTCCCTGCAGCCAGTCTGACAACCTTCTTCACCTTCTCTGCATCTGCTCAGGAGTGCCACTGTCTGGCTTGCAGACAACTGCTAGTAAATCTTACTATGTTCTCACGTGGCAGAGAGAGCAGGCCTCTGTGTCTCCTCTGAGGGCACCAATCCCACCATGGGGCCCCATCCTTATGACCTCAACTAACCCTAATCTTCTCCCAAAGGCCTCATCACCAAATACTGTCACTTGAGCATTAGGACTTCAGCAGATGAATTCTCAGGGCATACAAACATTCAGTTTGCCACAGAGCAAAAACTGAGGCTTCCCTGAGAGTAAGGAGACTGCAGACTGAGGATGTCCCTGGTGGTCCAGTGGCTAAGAGGCTGTGCTTCTAAAGCAGGGGGCCCAGGTTCGATCCCTGGTCAGGAAACTAGATCCTGTGTGCCACAACTAAGACCCGGAGCAGCCAAGTAAATAAAAGAGTAAAAAATATTTAAAAATAAAACAAAAAGTTAAAAAAATGACTGCAGCTCAGCTCCTACCTGGGTTTCTAGCCCTACAGATTTCAGATTGGGCAGCCCCTACAGTATCACGTGCCAGCTCCTCAAAACCTCTCCCTCCAACAGCTCACGGGTAGGAATGTTTTCTATTGGTTCTGTTTCTCTAGAGCCACCAGACCAATACAAGCTTAGAGGTGGCTTTGAGTTAATGTTTTTCTGCCTTTCACATTCGGGCTGGGGGTGACTTAAATCAGCTCATACAAAGAAATTTAAAATCTGCCTCATCTTTGGGAAAATAGTGAACCTGTTTGCCCAAAGCTCATTTTCCTACTGTGGAATTAACCTCTGGGTTTTCCGTCAACCATTCTTCCTGCTGCCTTGGGAGGCTCAGCCGTTGAGTTTTTTCATTGAAAAGTTTCATTGAGAGCTGCCCACTTCTTTATTCTCAATCCTCATATTATTTTAGAAATTTAGAAAAAGGTGCGTTAGAAAAATGAGATGAAGGGTGACTGGAGGGGTGTGGTACCCACCCCCCGGGGACTCGTTATTTGTTCATTTCATCCAGTTTTATCTGTTCCTTTATAAATTAATTCTCTAGCAAACTTCTTCATGTTAGAGTGGACTGTTTCACTGAAGTTTCATTGTCCACAATGTTTTTTTTTTTGTTTTTTTTTAACCATGCCAGGCACCTTTCAGGGTCTTATTTTCCTCACCAGGGATTGAACCCATGCCCCTGGCAGTGAAAGTGTCAAGTCCTAACCACTGGATTGCCAGGGAAGTCCACACAATGTGTTTAGATATCTCTTTTGGAGGCATGAAGGACCAATTATTATTAATAACATTAATGATGTATTGAAGTTGTACAGCTTTGCACCTCAGAAAGCACTTTTATAAATTTTAAACCTTCCTGCACACGAGCAAAGGCTTTATACAATAATCTGTTAATATTTATGAGTGATCTTTCTTCCGGGAGCCTTCTTAAGTCTTCAAAATCAATTTGTAATTTCCCTCCTAAAATGGAATAGAATGTAGTGGAAATGTTTGAAGAATACCTTCAGACAGGCTAGACAGAGAATGATGATGCTATAGGGTGAGGAAGAGGCTGGACCCCCAGGGGCTGAGTTTGGGGCACCGAGACCTTGGTGACCTTCCTGCCTGTGACCTCACTCAGCCTCTCAGTCCAATTCAACCACTGTCTTTTATTTGACATATCTTGGGTCAGCAATCACCTGTGACTGTTGAAACTGACAAAGTTGGATTTTTAAGCCTTTACTGTAGGGCTGACAAATATGGTACTTACTGTCAACATTTCCACACTCTAGACCTTCTGACAGACACAATTATTCATGAAAATACTTCCTACTTCTCTTTGGACTTGGCCTCAGATCCTTCTTTGATGTAGTCATTTTAAGTAGCCGCTACCAATCAGTGAGAATTGGTGCCAGATTTAGTCTCTCTTTGTTGCTTGGTATGATATTATTATTCTGCGTCCCTAAAGAGATAAGGAAGATCCCACTTGATTCACCCAGGCTGAAGAATTGTGGAATTTCAGAATGAGAAGAGCCTTGGGGAATACAAACAACTTCCCTACTTAACAAATGGGCATCCCCCATGGACACACACAGAACCTACATTTCCCTGCCCAACGATCTGTTAATGTTCTTAATATCTTTCCAAAGAAGAGGATAATCCCATTCTCTTTATTCTGAGTTAATGGTAAAATAAATTACAGGACATCCGAGTCAGAAGGAGCCTGGGGCCCACCTGTTCCAGCTTCCTATCCAATGTAGGAAGAAGACCATCTATCTGATCATTATCCAAATATGTCCTATGATCGAGGAACCCTTTCTGTGTTGGGCACTTGTGGAATTAAAATCTTCTTTCCTAGAGCTCTTGACAACTGGCCCTAGTTTTTCCTTCTAAATGAACACTACAAACTGTTGAATGTATTACCTTTCCCTGGGAAGATAGACATCTAACTTGGTTTAAAAGCAGAGACATCACTTTGCTGACAAAGGTCCATATAGTCAAAGCTATGGTTTTTCCAGTAGTGATGTATAGATGTGAGAGTTAGACCATAAAGAAGGCCAAAGAAATGATGCTTTCAAGTTGTGGTGCTGGAGAAGACTCTTGAGAGTAACTTGGACTCCAAGGAGATAAAACCAGTTAATCCCTAAAGGAAATCAACCCTGAATATTCATTGGAAGGACTGATGCTGAAGCTGAAGCTCCAATCCTTTGACCACCTGATGTGAAGAACTGACTCACTGGGAAAGGACCTTGATGCTGGGAAAGACTGAAGGCAAAAGGAAAAGAGGGTTGGAGGATGAGATGGCTAGAAAGCATCACCGACTCAATGGACAAGAGTTTGAGGAGGCTCTGGGAGATGGTGAAGGACAGGAAGACCTGGTGTGCTGCAGTCCACGGGGTCGCAAAGAGTCGGACACGACTGAGGGACTGAACAATAACAAAGGCATCTAACTTCACACGGCTCTCAAAAAGTAAGTCTAATGGGGGACATTTGTGCACAGCGTTGGGTGGGCAGGGAGGTACTCTCAGGCAGGTGCTCTTTGGGGAAATGTCACACACTACTTCCTCCTCTATGCACAAGGCAAGTCCTAGTGGGATATTGGCAACCTGGGAGCCACCGAGCAATCTGCTGTTATGCAGGCTGCATGAAGCGTCTTTGTCCACCGAGTCACCTTCCAGGTGTTTTCCGAGGGCTGAAACGCTTCCTCTAAGTATGTGAGTTCCTCCTCCATGTGCTGTTTTGACCGATCGTCATTTTTTCCGCAACATAACCCGTTTCGACATGAAGCGTGTGCTTTTCTGAGGCACTTTTGAACTGCTCGCTGGCCGTCAGCCTTTGACAAAGCTGCATTATTATGGGAGATACACCAGAGGAGCAGCCCCACGCTCCACTATAACTCATGGAGCATATTAGACGCTGAAATTCGAATACCTCATTTTCATGACAAATGACGCAACAAGAGCCCCAGATGGCCACCATGCATCTTCCATTCTGCCTGCAGCCGGCCAGGGAGAAGGAAAGTGCTGAACACTTCCCCTCTCTGCTCTGGCCCAAGGCGATGCGCGGTGCTCGGGGAGAGCTGGCCTCAGGCCAGGGCTGCTGCTCGTGTGGCTCTTGTGCTCTGATGACTTGGAGTGGACTCGGTCTTCAAGCACAGGAACACGCCTGAAACCAGGGCTGTGATAGTTACGCTTGGGGCTTCCCTGGTGGTCCCGGTGTTTAAGAATCCACCTGCCAATGCAGGCGGTCCCAGGTTTGATCCCTGGTCAGGGAAGATCCCACATGCCATGGAGTATTTAAGCCTGTGCATCTCAACTACTGAGCCTGTGCTGCAGAGTCTGAGAACCACAGCTACGAGTGAGCCCACGTGCCATAACTACCGAAGACCTCAGGCCTGGAGCCTGCGCAACAGAGCAGGAGAAGCCAGCACAACGAGAAGCCCGTGAGCCGCAGCGAAGAGCAGCCTCTGCTCACCTCAACTAGAGCAGAGCCCTGCAGCAACGAAGACGCAGGCAGCCAAACACAGATCCATGAATTCAAAAGCAGTACACTGACATGGCCCTGGATATAGATGCCTTGGCAAAGGATCGGTCAACAGACACAGTGGGAAAACACGCCACCTAAGAGCGTACATCCCTGTGGTTAGAGTTAGTCCTCCGGGGGTTCAGTGAGAGGATCACAGGGTCTGCAAGTAGCTTGCAAGCCTTGGTTTCACTCACTTGATGTGCAGACGGGAATAGGACTCAATGTTTGTATCAACCCTGGATGTCCCCAAGCGCATTCAGGCTTAGTTAGGACAGTTTTCACCGTAGAGCAGAAGTAGGAAATTGGTGAACTTGACCCTCATGTAGAAGGGTCTAGCAATTAACATATAAAGGCTTATATCAGGGTTATGGACCAAAAAGAAACTAAAAGGATGTGTGTGGGTGTGTAAGTGGTACATGTGTGTGCACATGTGGTACATGTGTGTGCGCACATACTAAGTCGATTCAGTCGTGTCCAACTGTTTGTGATTCTATTCACTGTAGCCCTCCAGCCTCTTCTGTCCATGAGATTCTTCAGGCAAGAGCACTGGAGTGGGTCTCTGTTTTCTTCTCCAGGGGATCTTCCCCACCCAGGGATCGAACCCTCATCTTTTAGGTCTCCTGCAATGCAGGGGCATCTTAACCACTAACGACACCTGGGAAGCCTGGTATATATGTATGTATGTAAAATAAGGGATTGGTTCATGTCATTATGGAAGCTGACAAGTCCTAAAATCTGTGGTCAGCAATCTAGAGACTCAGGGAGAGCTGATATTTCAGTTCAAGTTCAAAGGCAGGAAAAAAATCCCATGTTCCAGCTTGATAGCAGCCAGAAGGAGAAATTCCTTCCTACTCAGCATTTCTGTCGCATTCAGAGCATCATCTGATTGAAGCCCATTACATTAGGGAGGGCAATCTGCTTTTCTTTATCAGTTCAACAAACTTCATCCAGAAACATCCAGAGTGATGTCTGGCCAAATATCTGCACCCCCATCCCCGCCCCCCACCGATAACCCAGTAAAGTTGACACGTAAAACTAACTATCACAAGTCTACCCCTTGTCTACTTGGCACTCACACACATCTCCTTACACCATCCTTAATCTCCAAATAAAGACAATACTTCTGGTCATAATTCTGCTTCCTAAGGCCAAGAGGAAAGCCTTCTGTTGTTCTGGGCCCCACTCAAAACCAGTAACTTTCCAGTTGCTCGGTAAGTGGGCTGAAGTGGCATGTACAATGTGAAGTGTATGTTGACACAGACACCTGTGGATCTAAAGCGTCATCAGGTGTCCCCTCCTCCCCACAGAGAGGACTGACTGATTAGTGGAAGCTTGGCCCAGAGTGGCTAGCAATGGGTCCACCGAGTTTGGGTTCACCCTGTGGTTAATTTCCCTGCCCTTGAATTTATAACTGGGCTAGACCTACATGGTTATTGACAGAATTCAATATGTGTATTTCATCCTGCAGGAAAGAGCTATTATCGTTGTGGGGGAAACCAAACCAAAGCTCTAACATTGCCTTGCCATGACCAAGATAGAAGTACAAAAAGCAATGTCACACCCCTGGGGGAGGGTATATGTTAACAGAACCTTTAAAAACCGAGGGGCTGCACGGGCCGTGATCCCCATCACGCGTTCATTTACTTTACCAGCCCTCTCCCCCTCTCTGCCTCTCATCTCTAGCAGAATGAAAGTGAACAACAGCAGTTACCCAGGCGGTAGCCCCACGTGCAGCTGCCATCCCCCACACAGCGCTGCTGCTGGAGCAGATGAACATGCACACGTGCACGCGTATTTCGGCACATGGTCATTGGTCTGCCCTGATCCTCATCAGAAAAGACTGTCAGACATTCTTCCCATTTACTTGGGAAGGACAATAGTATGCGTTTATAGGCTTGTCACACGATTACATTAACTTCCTGTTTTGCCAAGGAATTTGAAGGGGCCTGAACCAAGTGGCAAATGGCTTGGGTGGTTAGAGCTACAGTGCGGCATCGGGAGCAAGGAGAGAGGTGTAGGGATGAGCCAGAGGCAGTGAGCACGAGGCCTGAAGAGCTTTATCACATGGCAGTGGTTGCGTCATGGAAGAAGCTACTGCAGAAGACTCGGTAAACCAGCTGTACAGAAAGACTAGCTGCTTGAAGTCGGGCCACCAGGGCTGACACCACACGTGCATGTATGGCATGGCCATGGATGGCTGGGATGGAGACCAGGCAGCTGGGAGGCCACTTGCCGAGGCTGATCTAGCTACCGCCTGTGCTGGCGTGCACCACGTCTGCAGCGACTTCAGTTCAGTGCAGTCGCTCAGTCGTGTCCAGCTCTTTGCGACCCCATGGACCGCAGCACGCCAGGCCTCCCTGTCCATCACCAGCTCCCGGAGCTGGCTCAAACTCATGTCCACTGAGTCAGTGATGCCATCCAGCCATCCCATCCTCTGTCATTCCCTTCTGCCTTCAAACTTTCCTATCATCATGGTTTTTTCCAATGAGTCAATTCTTCACATCAGGTGCCCAGAGTATTGGAGCTTCAGCTTTAGTATCAGTCCTTTCAGTGAATACTCACGGTTAATTTCCTTTAGGATTGACTGATTGGATCTCCTTGCAGGCCAAGGGACTCTCAAGAGTCTTCTCCAGCACCACATTTCAAAAGCATCAATTATTCGGCACTCAGCTTTCTTTATAATCCAAATTTCACATCCATACATGACTACTGGAAAAACCACAGCTTTGATTAGATAGACCTTTGTCAGCAGAGTAATGTCTCTACTTTTTAATATGCTGTCTAGGGTGGTCATCCCTTTTCTTCCACTGAGCAAGCATCTTAACTTCATGGATGCAGTCACCATCTACAGTGATTTTGGAGCCCAAGAAAATAAAAAGTCTCTCACTCTTTCCATTGTGTCCCCATCTACTTACCATGAAGTGATGGGACCAGATGCCATGATCTTCATTTTTTGAATGTTGAGCTTTAAGCCAGCTTTTTCACTCTCCTCTTTCACTTTCATCAAGAGGCCCCTTAGTTCCTCCTCACTCTCTGCCATAAGGGTGGTGTCATCTGCATATCTGAGGTCATTGATATTTCCCCCAGAAGTCTTGATACTAGCGTGTGCTTCATCCAGCCCGGCATTTTGCATGCTGTGCTCTGCATAGAAGTTAAAAAAGCAGGGCAACAATATACAGCGTTGATGTACTCCTTTCTCAGTTTGGAACCAGTCCATTGCTCCATGTGTGGTTCTGACTATTGCTTCTTGATCTGCCTACAGGTTTCTCAAGAGGTAGGTCAGGTGGTCTGGTATTCCCATCTCTTGAAGAATTTTCCACAGTTTGTTGTGATCCACATAGTCAAAGGCTTTAACATAGTCAGTGACAAACCCTAAACCCCAGTATGGGTCCATTCCTTGAAGAGATCAAACAGATGTCTGGTAACAAAGTGACTACCCTGGACCAACTCCATCCTTGAGAGGGAAGCCACTTGTCTTCGTAGAACTGATGCATATTTTAAGTACGTGTTTTTCTTTCCTGCCTGCTGGGTCTTAACCGGCACCACTGACCAAGGGCTTATAGGATATTTGACCCACTGCATAACATTATTCACTTCCCAGCAGAGGAGGTGCAGTGGTGTGTACACTGCATATGCTGGAATAGACATCGGAGAGACTGGATGCTTTTTCCAGGTCAAGGAAGACTATTTGCAAATGCACGGAAGTAGGAAAAAAATCACGGGCACTGTGGGATGACAAGAGTTGGGCGCTGATAGCCGACTCTGATGCCCTACCTGCCTACACCTGGGGTGGGGTTGGCCTCGACCCTCCTTCCTAATCGACAGTGAGATCAACCCTCGTCTCAGGAAGGGTGAGGACAGCATCCTTTGCAAATGGCACTCAAGTGGCTTCCACAGCCTCAGGGCTCCTCGTGGTATTTATTTGCTTTCCACCATCCCTGGTTGTTCCCGGCATCCGCTGGGAGCACATCTACAAAGGGGACCGTGTGAATAAATCTGGATGGACAGAAAACACATTAGTTATTTCTTAGCCCCATTCTGAAGCTTAGCTGAGTTTATTAGATTTGATTAAAGGATTTTATGTCTGGCTTGTTGGAGAGATAGAGATTAAGCAGTAAGGAGCTTTTCCCTTCCGGGGATCACCAAACCCATCCCCGGAGAATGGTGATGCGGTGAATTCTGGGCTGCTGTTCTTAAAAAAAAAAAGCCAGATTCTTTCCCTTCATTTGTATTAATGAGCTCAGTCAAAAATGATGAAGCCTTCTGCAATTTGCAGGCCATGAATTATCGAAGAGAAAAGCTGGAGGGGAGATTAGAAAGACTCATAGCCCCAAACGTCACTGTGTAGATAGGTGAGCCAGAGAAGTGAGCTGACTTGCTGGAGGCCACACGGCGGGTTCCAGGCACAGCGGAGGGCACAGCCCAGGTCCCTGGTCTCCTAGATCAGCACCGTTTGGTCCTTTCCTTCCCCCAGAAATAGATACTGAGCCACAAAGGGATGGCTGTCAGAGGAAGGGACGAGGGGGAGGTTCTTGCCGCACTTTCTCTGCTTGAAATAAGATACACGGTTGGTTTTCAGCAACACACAGCTCTGATGATTTGCCGCAGACGCCAGGGTAGTGGCGTGAGGGGAAGGTTATGGGGTTATGAGATGGGGAGAGAAGGGAAAGGGGCAACGAGAGACTGTGTCCAGGAAGTGCTCCTCGGTGATCAACACTCCGGCCACACCCGCCAGGGGCCCTGGATTTCTGCCACCGTCCTCCCCATGCAGGACAGGCTTCCCTGGCAAGGAGGGGACCTCCCCCGGACTCTCAGGAGTCCTTTCTCCAGAGAGCAGAGGACAAGTCCAGGGAGGAATGAAAGGCTCGTTCTCACTCCAGGCAGGACCGGGATGCAGGTTCCCCTCCTCCTCCGGGCTCTTCTCAGCCTCAGCTCTGCCCTCAGTGACCATCCATCTAGATCGAGGCAGGTGCCAGCTGCCTGGTTGCTTCTGAGCTCAGAGTGTCCTGGGCTTATTTCTTGAGAAGGTGCCCATTTTTCTCCATTTTGCCTCGTTCGTCGATTGTGGCTGTAGGGCATTGACATAAATAGGTGTCGAACATTTAACTGGAAGCAGGTTGACTCCCCGCTGTCATAGGTGAGTGTGGGCACGACTCTGGGGCAAGTGTGGGTCCAGGGCAGGAGACGCAGGCATCCACAGGTGGGTGAAGCGCTGCCCTTAGGGTGGCGGCCATCCCCGGTGGGGAGGGACAGGAGGGACGGGAGAGCCCGGAGGAATGTGCTGTCCCGGGCAGACGTGATGGGGTGCTGGAGCTACAGGCATGGGCTAGCGGGTATCAGGAATGTCTGTGCCTGGCATCAGAGGGCCAGGCGCAGCATGGGGCGGCATGGGGGAGGGGGCACGGGGCGGCTGGGCATGAGACTCAAGCAGGAGACTGAGGCTGGCGCAGGGACCAGGCACGGTGAGAGGAGGTCGTGGTCACAGCCAGGGCCCCTGGCTCCCAGGCTGTGCCCTGTCCAAGCCTGACAGCCTAGCCTGGCTCTGCATGTCCTGCCTGGTGGCCTCCTGCAGTGGACCTCGGACTGCTACCCGATTCCTCCTCCTTTTCACTCTTTCCAGGCTATCAGTCACTCAGTGTGTTTCCTGAATGTATGTTACTGGGAGGCAGTGACCCTGGGGTGCATGGACCACAAGCCCGCTGGACCAGGCTCCCCACTTCTCCCAGTGGGGGGATTACACTCCACTCAGCTTCCCACAGCACCAGGGGCCTCACTCCCTGGGAAGAGGGGCTGCAATCCTTCAGAGCCCCAGTCTTCCTGGATGTTTCCAAGACCGCTCTTGTCTCGGACAGCTCTGCATCCCAGACTGCCTGCTGGGAACCCCGCTAACAAAACTGCCCCCACACTTGTCCTGTAGGGCAAACCCCCCCCTCCACACACACATACGGTGCATCTACACAACTCCTTGGACTGTTCCCCGGTTGAATCTATTACCCCCACTAGCTCGGTGAAGGGGTCCTGCTGCCCTCTAGCTGGTGACATCAAAGGCAGACAGGGAAAGGGTAGAGCGGTCAGAGAGCATGTTGGGGAAACATCACCACCTTTTCCAGGTAAGGATGGGGCCCCGAGTCAGATCTTAAAGAATGGGTAGCATTTGCACACGGCAATTACACAGTAGACCTGGATCCACGTGGCTTTTCTATCAAGGACAGATTTCCATCCAACTTACATTACCTGAATGATGTTCAGACGATGCATAATTGTAAGTAAATCCAAGCCAAGTGAAGCAGGTGAAGGCTGAGCAGATGGTGCAGGAAGAGAAACAAGTGAATGACAAAATTGGATGGCTGTTTGGCTGAAACAACCCCCCGTTCCCCCCACCCCCTTCAGAACGTTATCTTGATCAGTCAATTACATGCTATACGATCAGATTGAATTCCACAAAGAAACACTTGGATGGAAATAATTATAGGTAGAGTCATTTTATTAGTATTCCTAAAGACCTCTAATGAGGAATAGGGATGGTAAATCATTAATATATATTTTCAGCTGCTTTAAAAATTAAATCTGTTCCACAATGTGTTTCACAATTTTATAGCCATTATGTGGAGCCCTTTGGGATCGTCTCATAAAAGGCATTCCATAAATTTGATCTGTCCTTGTATCACATTGCGTTTTACAGCAATAATCTGGCATTTTAAAGAGCTCCGAGGCACCATCTCTTTCAGAAACAGTGATGAAGAGACATGCAGGAGGGTGGAAGGGACTGAGCGAATGCTGCGGAAGGGGTCGCCAACCTCTTTTCAGAACAGTACAGGGGAAGGGATCAGATTTAGGGAGATTTATTTCACTCTTCCCTGAGGCTTCCTGTTAAACATTACCAGATATATCTCTACAGAATCTGAAGCTCCAATACTTTGATGCACAGTGCCGATTCACAGGGAAAGACCCTGATGCTGGGAAAGACTGAAGGTAAAGGAGAGGTGGGTGGCAGAGGATGAGATGGTTAGATAGCATCACCATCTCAGTGGACATGAGTGTGAGCAAACTCTGGTAGTCAGTGAAGGCCAGGGGAGTCTGGCATGCTGCAGTCCACGGTGTTGTGAAGAGCCGGACAGGACTTAGTGACTGAATAACAGCAACACCCATGGAGGCACGATGATTTAGTAAAGACAGTTTATGTCAGTAAATCGTGGGCTCTTTCACAGCGGGTCACACGCGACACAGAAGTGTTGTGGGCTAGGGTGAGGGGCCGCTCACCCTGTAAAGTGATGCAGGTTCTACTCTGTAATGTCTCACCTGTGGGGTTAGGTTCTCTGGTCCCATAGACTCACATCTGCCCTGCGATCAACCAACCGGAATCCACGATGTTGGCCATGTTCCACCCCGTCAAGCAGAACTTCTTATCCTTGTCAGCAGTTTTAATTGGAGTGCTAAAGCCAGATGAAAACTATTTAAATATGCTAATGGCCTGGCAGGAGGTTAAATGGGCCCCTTAACAAATGACTCTCCATCCAGCCCCCAGCGTCCCCACCTGACACAGTGGCACATTAATGGCACTGATGTTCCCGCCTGCCAGGGACATTCCATGCGTCTCCTGTGAGCCCATGACAGCTGGAGAAGCAGCACACCTTCTTTGCACGTGATCCATCGATCTCTCGGTGGCCGTGGAAGTGGCTTCGTGAGGCTGCCCTGAGAAGTGCTGCCTTGCTGATCTTCCTGTTCCTGGACCACTTTTCCGGGCTAGTGACAGATTGCTCTCTACAGGGAAAACCCACTCAGAGCACTTAAGACAGCAGTGACATATTTCTCATATTTTGGGATCATTTGAGAAGCTGTAAGAATGAATGTTCCCTGTAAAATCTTGAAACGTGCAAGAGGTTGAGACCTAAAAGGTATGTTTGGGGTAATTCCCAACTCACGCTTGCTGTTTGGGGGAGATGCTATGATGGGGTGACTTAACTGATACATCCACTCCTCACTTTTTGGTTGGTGATAAAACCTGCTTGTGCTCCAGGACAGTGTTCCCACAGGTGTGCATGACGTGGGTCTCTTCTAAAGGACCATCTGCTCCCCACGTGGCCCCCATTTCCTCTTCCACTTGGAACTCCGAGGTCCTCCTGAAGGCTCAAGGTGGGAAAAAGCGGTAGACTCTGTTACCGAAGGGGGCTTCCCTGGGTGGCTCTGACAGTAAAGAGTCTGCCTGCAATGCGGGAGACTTGGGATCTATTTCTGGGTCAGGAAGATCTCCTGGAGAGAGAAATGGCAACGCCCTCCAGTATTCTTGCCTGGAGGATTCCATGAACAGAGGAGCCGGGTGGGCTGCAGTCCGTGGGTCTGCAAAGACCTGGACGTGACTGAGTGACTAACGCTGTTCCCAGGGAACACTTCTGCAGTGACCTGGAGACCCTGCTGAGATCTTAGGCCAATGCCTTGAAGATGATGCTTTTCCTCCTCAAAATCTGCTCCCGTTTCCCACATTATCTCCAGACCAACAGCTGAATCAGTTTCCACTCTAGCCCAGCTGGAGAAATCCAGTTTCTGCTATGGGAAGTCCTCCTCAGTGAAAGAGGACTTGGGTGGAGGAATGGACAAAAGTAAGAGAATGCATGGGGGTGGATCTTGAAGGTGATGGGGGGAGGGATCGACTCCAGGGTGAGAAATGGCGAGCTGAAGAAAACGTGGAGCATCCTTCTGGGATTCATAACTGAGCACAGGCAGGATCTCCTGGAGCAGGTCCTAAGATACAGCTGGGGTGACTCCCTGAAGTTTGAATACGAGGGAGAACACAGGAAATGAAAGATTCAGGAGTCTCTTGTCAGGGATTTGCAAATCAGGCCAGGAGGTTCAGGGTAGGGTGCAGTTGGGAGTGGATTTATTGCGCGAGGAGGAAGCCTGCTTGTTGCCTAGGAGTCTGGAGGACACGTAGTCACCATGCTGATAGGGACTGCACGAGGGACTCACCAGCATCTTTGAGAAGCCAGTGGTGGCCGTCCCCTGTAGACCAAAACTGACGTAGAAACTGCTGCCCAGGAGCCGGGCTTCCTGTGGCCCAGGGGAAGAAAGGATTCTGAAAACACACAAGGCAAGATGCAGCCTTTAAGTGTTAGGGGCTAGTGGATGTGTTGAGTTGGCCAAGAAGTCCATTTGGATTTTCTGTAACATCATCCAGAAAAACCCAAATGAACTTCTTGGCCAACTCAATAAATAGTACAATGGGCAACAAGGCTGACTGAAGACACTGGTGATGAAAAAGGGCTGGACTGGCCCCAGGGCTCTCTGACCCACAGAAATCTGTGGCTATGTCCAGTAACTCACGAGTATCTCAGGTGACGGAGAAGGCAATGGCACCCCACTTCAGTACTCTCGCCTGGAAAATCTCATGGATGGAGGAGCCTGGTCACTTTCACTTTTCCCTTTCATGCACTGGAGAAGGAAATGGCAGCCCACTCCAGTGTTCTTGCCTGGAGAATTCCAGGGATGGGGGAGCCTGGTGGGCTGCCGTCTCTGGGGTCGCACAGAGTTGGATACGACTGAAGTGACNCACTTTCACTTTTCCCTTTCATGCACTGGAGAAGGAAATGGCAGCCCACTCCAGTGTTCTTGCCTGGAGAATTCCAGGGATGGGGGAGCCTGGTGGGCTGCCGTCTCTGGGGTCGCACAGAGTTGGATACGACTGAAGTGACTTAGCAGCAGCAGCATCTCAGGTGAAGATATGTGGTGCTGACTATCTGGCTTGACTTGCATGAGCAGAAAAAGCTGTAGGCTCCCACCAAGAGACACTTTGATGCCTCACCAAGTTGCCGCCAACTTTCCGGCTTAGACTTTATAGGTGAGTGGATAGCTGAGTTCCTATGAAGAAGGACCCTGCCATTTCTCCACACATATTAAAATAACCTTCCCTGACCCCTTCCTGAAAGGCCGTGTGAACATTTTCTAGAAGAGCTGTACCCCGGGGTGGAAGGAAACTGCAGATCTCAGGCTGGCCCTGATGTCAGGGCCTCAAACCGGCATGGAGGTACTGGCAGTCCGCTGAGAGGTGGGGCTGTGGCCGAGTCCATCCATCTCTGGCTCACACTGCAGACTCACAGCGTTGTATCTGTCTCTGCTGACGCCATTCAGCCTCTGTCAGACAATGTCGGACGTGGTCACTGCTGGCTTCTTGGCTTCGATTCGTTGCAGACTGACTTCCCCAGGGCATGTCCCTGTGTGGAAGCGTGAGGGTGGAGCGGGCGGGGAGAGATTTTGTCTTTTACTGAGATTTCACTCACCTTACAGTAAAAAAATAGTAATAATCCATTTCAAGGACGCTGTCCCTCTCATCCAATAAATCAAGGCAGCAACAAAGCTTATTCGATCCTTAAGCTTTCATTCTCGGAGTTCTTGAATTCGTAAGGAGGTAATAATACACGGCTCCAGTCTATGAAGAGAGCTCTTTACAGCCAGTTCTCAATCATGGCCTTAGTCACCAGGAGTATCACTAAATCTCATTTGTCATTCTTCCATGACATGATAAGCCCTAATACATTTAAAGTGTGCTCATGTCAATGGGAAGCTACCTTGTTCCTTCTGAGGGTGTGTAAACAAAGCTCTTCCCCACATACTTCTGCACTAATTTTTCTTGTTCTGCATATGTGCAAAGAGAGTGGTAGACACATGTTGAGAGGACAATTGGCAGCATCCACTTTGAGGGAGAAGGAGTAAATGACTTTTGACATTTTTGTTGAGGGGTTTTGGGATTTTTGCTCCCAGTGGATTCTGGTCTATGGTGATAAGACCAAGTTGGTCACTGTGATTGTGATTTTATACAGCTTGATTTCTGGCTTAACTTTGCTATAATTTCTATTGCTCAGAAGGTGGAGGAATGTTGTTTTGAGAACAGAGAGAACCTGGAACCAAGTGCCTGAGTCTTGGAGAAATTCATAGGAAGCCTTGTAAGGACACTGACAGACACCAGCCCTGGAGCTTAGCAAGGCAACTTCAAGTTGGAGGAGAAGGCCCATATGATTCCAGGTTAGAGAATTAACAATAAAATATTTCTTAAGAGGAAAGAAAAATCAGAGAAACCTTATTTAAATTCTGGTGATGTAGCTATGAGAAGAAACATGCGATAAAGCAAAAGTTCAGGCTTGGGGGGCATTTTCATCTTAAATCCTGTCTCTGTGACTTTCTAGTTTCCCTTTTCTGGGGCATCTATAGGCTGGCTTCATCCTTATTTCACTCCTAAAAATGTGATCTTATTTGAAAATATGGTTTTTGTTGCTGTAATCAAGTTAAGACCAGGCCATTAGGGTGGTCTCTAATCCACTATGGAGCCTCCTTGATGGCTCAGATAGTAAAGAACCCACCTGCAATGCAGGAGACACAGGTTCGTTCCCTGGGTCAGGAAGATTCCCTGGAAGAGGGCATGGCAACCCATTCCAGTATTCTTGCCTGGGAAATCCCATGGACAGAGGAGCCTGGCAGGCTACAGTCCATGGGGTCACAAAGAGTCAGACATAACTGAGCTAACACTCTGATGTCCTTGAAAGTGAAAGTCGCTCAGTTGTGTCCGACTCTTTGCAACCCCGCTGACTGTATAGTCCATGGAATTCTCCAGGCCAGAATACTGGAGTGGGTAGCCTTTCCCTTCTCCAGGGAATCTTCCCAACCCAGGGATCGAACCCAGGTCTCCTGCATTGCAGGTGCATTCTTTACCAGCTGAGCCACAAGGGAACCCCTGATGTCCTTAAAAAAATGTAAATTTGAACAGACAACACAGAGGGAAGATGACGTGCAGAGACGAGGGGGAAACGAATGCCGAGCGACCGTGGAGACAGACACGGGGGTGATGTGTTTTCGTCCTGTGGGGACCCTTGACTGAAAGGCCTCCTGACTGGGGCTCTGAGTCACGCGCTCTGCTGGGTACCACCTCGCCGCGCTCTGTGGGGCACAACGCCCTGGTGGTCAGCCTGGCTGGGTAATAGAAGCTGGGGGCCCGGAGGGGCGGGGCTGGGAGCCTGCCTCTGGCCTTGGGTGGTCTGCAGAGGCAGCACGGCTCTTGCTCGGCGTCTCGCAGTCACCCTTTTCCACTGCCTCCCTTCCTTCCTCAGGTGGTCATGCCTCACCCCCACCAACACAAAAATCTTCCCAGCTCTGGCTTTAGTTCGCAAAATACCATGCATATTCACTCGCTCATTCAATAAATATTGATTGATCACTCGCTAAATTTCAGGCATATTTCAAATAACCCTGACA
>SJYX01020998.1:0-56911 GCA_006410675.1 Oreotragus oreotragus | reverse complement strand
GGGGTGGGGGGGGTCTCTGACTCCACTCAGAAACATCAGAGCCCAGGGAACTGTGTTCAAAGCCTTGTGATAGCTATAAAGGGAAAGAATATGGAAAAGAATAGGTATATACATATATAACTGAGTTAGTTTGCCGTACAGCAGAAATTAAACACAACATTGTAAATTAAAAAAATATTTCATTTTCAGAAGGCACGAATAATGAATACTTATCAGTGGCAATAAAACAATGTTTGGTGGTTAAAAAGGAAATATCCAAGCCCAGACTCTTGTTGAAAACGGCTGGTATTCTTGTCTGGGTAAGTCAGGAGGAGCTGATTGGACTTTGAGAGGAAGTTTCTGGTCCAGGATTGTGTTCTGGGCGTGTGGTGGGGCGAGGAGGCTTGTGTTGGGGACGTGGACATACTCAATGTGTTCACACCTGCCTTCCACGGGCAGTGCCCTGAGCTGGTCCTGCATACACACACGAACGGTTGTTAGACAGTTCTGTTCTTAAAGACACTTAAATCTGTTAATCTTTCTAGTCATCTACTTTCCTCAAAACAGTCAGTGAGGAATCCTGTCAGGCACTTGGTTAAGTTGACTATTTCCTTGTTAATATGAACATTCATTCCCAGAACTAATGTTCATGTTCACAGCAACAGATACAGTGATCAGACCCACAGACTAGAGTACGAAGTATGTTCACTGTTTTGGGGGTACTCAGAATTTTTTCTTCTTCTTCTTCAAAATCTTAACCAGAAATATATATGTTTTCATTTCATGTTATTTATATTTTCATTCTATTTTTAAAAATTGGTTAATTAATCTGGCCACTAGGATCTTAGTTCTGGTTCTCGGGATTTCCGTTGCCATGGGCATGATTTTTGTTGCAGCCTGTGGGATCTAGTTTCCTGACCGGGGCTCGAGACCCCTGCATGGGGAGCATNAGCTACTGTGCCTGGAATGCCTAGATTCTCTTAAGATATGCTTAAGAAATCTACTATCCTTTTGAGGTCTCAGTTATGTGTCTGTGTATATATACACACACATATTTAGCTGCACCACGTCTTAACTGCAGCCTGTGGGATCTAGTTTCCTGACCGGGGCTCGAGACCCCTGCATGGGGAGCATGGAGTCTTAGCCACTGGACCATCAGGGACATAAATCCCGACATATTTTAAGGAATTTTATTTTCAGTTTCACTGAAATGTGGCAGCGGATTTTCTTTCCTAGGTGTGTGTCTGCGCCAGGAACTAGGCCTGGAGATATTAAAAGTCCCACCTTATCATTCCCTTGACACCCCCAACCCCGCCTTCGCTGGAGGGAGAGAGAAGGTGCCATTTATAAGGGATTTGAGATGGAGAGGAGAGAGCGCTTGGGGGCAGGTGATGGTATTTGACAGAGCAGGGAAATCCTGGTCTACAACAACTCCTGGCGACCTCTTAGCTGCGAGTCGTAAGCAGCTAATACTCCATCCATGTGCTGTTCAGTCGCTAACTCCTGTCCAGCTCTCTGTGACCCGTGGATTGCAGCACGCCAGGCTTCCCTGTCCTTCACTGCTTCCTGGAATTCACTCAGACTCATGTCCGTTGAGTCAATGATGCCATTAAACCATCTCATCCTCTGCTGACCCCTTCTCCTTTTGATGTACTCCAATACAAAATAGTTCATCTAGTCAAAGCTATGGCTTTTCCAGTGGTCATGCATGGATGTGAGTAAGTAAGTAAAGTCACTCAGTCGTGTCCGACTCTTTGTGACCCCGTGGACTGCAGCCCACCAAGCTCCTCAGTCCATGGGATTCTCCAAGCAAGAATACTGGAGTGGGTTGCCATTTCCTTCTCCAATGGATGTGAGAGTTGGACTATAAAGTAAGCTGAGCGCCAAAGAATTGATGCTTTTGAACTGTGGTGTTGGAGAAGACTCTTGAGAGTCCCTTGGACTGCAGGGAGATCCAACCAGTCAATTCTAAAGGATATTAGTTCTGAATATTCATTGGAAGGACTGAGGCTGAAGCCGAAGCTCCAGTCCTTTGGCCACCTGATGCAAAGAGCTGACACACTGGAAAAGACCCTGATGCTGGGAAAGATTGAGGGCAGGAGGAGAAGGGGACGACAGAGGATGAGATGGTTAGATGGCACCATTGACCTGATGGACCTGAGTTTTTGAGTAAGTTTCAGGAGTTGGTGATGGACAGGGAAGCTTGATGTGCTGCAGTCCATGGGGTCTCAAAGAGTTAGACTCAACGTAGCAACAGAACTGAATAAAAAATAAAACATTTTAAAAAAGTGAACTGAACTAAACAGGGCTGTCGTTGAAATATTCTGGCACAGACTCCTTATCTCCTCATGAACTGGAAGAGTTTGCAAGTTGTCACTGTCAGCAAGGTCCCCTGAGGAGCATTGTTGTCAATCAACTGTGGTCCTATCCAACAGGAAGTCACGCTGGGTCGTTTCCTGATCGGCTCTGTTTGTGAAGTCAGTCTTCCAGAGTCACTTCCAGAGTCTGGGGAGATAAGCTTTGCCCACTCTGGCTTTTTCCGCTTTTGCCCCAGGGTGGGGGGGCTGATTCACCTTAGCAGATCTTGTCTGATTGTGTCTGATGACATCTGTTTAGTCTTCCCCAATGTCCAATCTTTGTCAGCTGAGACGTATTTGAAGTGCTGACAAGGCTCTTACTGACGACACACCTATCACTGCAGAGTTGGGAGGATTAATTCTTCTTAATTATGCGAGTGCTGGGCCATCATTCAAGTTTATTGATGCTGTCTGGCTGTGTCTAGGAGATTTATAGGTATCTAAATCCATCTTACCTAGAACAGACCTCAAACAACTTGGCTGTCTTTTCAGAGTCTTTGTGCGTGAGGCAAATGCTATACAGTTATTACAGAAACTCTTTCATAAATAAGCACTTGCTTCTCTAAGTTTCCTGTCTGGGGCCCCGGGGCCCTGGAAGGGGAGTTTGGGAATTGGGAATTTTTTGGGGGGGGCGATTTTTGTATCTTTTTCTCCTGTGGCTGAGTTAAAAACCCACTCTCTTCAGTCAGAGTGTTCCATGCTAGCCCAGGGAATATTCTTGAGAATTCTATTCAAGCTAATTTGCAAAGCAGAAACAGAGACACAGAAATAGAGAACAAATGTATGGATACAAAGGGGAAAGGAGAGGGTGGGAGGAACTGGGAGATCGGGATTGAAATATATACACACTATTGATGCTATGTAACTTCCCAGGTGGCTCCAGGGTAAAGAATCTGACTGCCAATGCAGGAGACGCAGGTTCGATCCCTGGGTTGGGAAAATCCCCTGGAAGAGAAAACAGCAACCCACTTCAGTACTCTTGCCTGGATAAAGGCAGGCAAATCTCATGGACAGAGGAGCCTGGTGGGCCATGGTCCACAGTGTGACTACTCAACAACAATATAAGATAACTAATGAGAACCAACTATGGAGCATAGGAGACCCTACGTAATGCCCTGTGGTGACCTGCCTGGGAAGGAAGTCCAAAAGGGAGGGGATATATGTACATGCAGAGCTGGTCCATTTTGTTGTACAGTGGAAACCAACACAGCAGTGTAAAGCAACAAACTCCAATAAAAGCATGTGAATTGAGAGCTTCCAGATGTCCAAGCTGGTCAAACTGCCAGCATCCGCTGGATCATGGAAAAAGCAAGAGAGTTCCAGAAAAACATCTACTTCTGCTTTATTGACTATGCCAAAGCCTTTGACTGTGTGGATCACAGCAAACTGTGGAAAATTCTTAAAAACATGAGAATACCAGACCACCTTACCTGCCTCCTGAGAAACCTGTATGCAGGTCAGGAAGCAACAGTTAGAACTGGACGTGGAACAACAGACTGGTTCCAAATAGGAAAAGGAGTACGTCAAGGCTGTATATTGTCACCCCGCTTATTTAACTTATATGCAGAGTACATCATGTGAAATGAGAGGCTGGATGAAGCAAGATTGCTTGGAGAAATATCAGTAACCTCAGATATGAAGATGACACCACCCTTATGGCAGAAAGCAAAGAGGAACTGAAGAGCCCCTTGATGAAAGTGAAAGAGGAGAGTGAAAAAGCTGGCTTGAAACTCCACATTGAAAAAATGAAGATCATGGCATCCGGTCCCATCACTTCATGGTAAATAGATCAGGGAAACAATGGAAACAGTGAGAAACTTTATTTCTTGGGCTCCAAAATCATTGCAGATGGTGATTGCAGCCATGAAATTTAGATGCTTGCTCCGTGGAAGAAAAGCTATGACCACCCTAGAGAGCATATTAAAAAGCAGAGATGTTGCCTTGCCAACAAAGGTCAGTCTAGTCAAAGCTATGGTTTTTCGAGTAAGAACTACGGTGTTGCAGAAGACTCTTGAGAGTCTCTAGGGCTCTCAAGGGGATCAAAGCAAGGAGATCAAACCAGTCAATCCTAAAAGAAATCAGTCCTGAATATGCATTGAAAGGACTGATGCTGAAACTGAAGCGCCAATACTCTGGCCAACTGATGTGAAGAACTGACTCACACTTGTAGGTATTGTCAAAGCTTTTCTTCAATATGCTAATAGGTTTGCTGTAGCTTTTCTTCCCAAGAGCAATTGTCTTTCAATTTCATGGTTGCAGTCACTGTCTGTGATGATCTGGGGCCAAATGCAATTTCAGATTTTCATTAAAATATCATATTTATGTCAAGTGACATGATTCTTTTTCATATTTGAACATTTAAGGTGGAAACTAAAGTGTAGCTTCACTCCCCAAATAGGACAGCCCCGTGGTCCTCCAGCGGGTAACAGCCGACAGTTAATCACGTGATCCCCTTGAGTGTGATGGGAGGCGTGTATTCGGGTGCGGAGCATAGTGAATTCAAGCCCGCGGAGCGTTTTATTCAGGCTGGAATTGAAGTCATTCAGGGCTTCGTGCGGAATCTTTGTTCTTGATTTATAAGGAAGGTTAGAGTAAGAAGCACTAAAGGAATGGTTTATGGATTCATAGATGAGGGGATAAACTGGAATATAAAGTGGAAAAAACTGTCATCCAAAGTCACAGGCCTGGATTTGAGCCCCACCTCCATCCATCACTCACGGTGTGGCTTGATAGGCAGGTGTCTCCCCTCCTCCCGCCTCTGTATCCTTACTGGTCACATGGGGACCTCAGCATCTACCTGGTAATCTCACCGGCTGCAGCGGGAATCAGAGGATGGGTGGTAATAAAAACACTGGTTTAGGTCTTAGGACGGGAGGGTGGAGCTGATGTGTATACACGACTGTGTGGGAAGCTGCCATAGCACCGGGAGCTCAGTTCGGTGCTCTGTGACCTAGAGGGGTGGCTGGGAGGCAAGCTCTAGACGGAGGGGATATACGCACTCACTGAGCAGATTCGCCTTGTCGTTCCGCAGAAACTAACACACATTGTAAAGCATTGCGCTCCAATAAAAATCAAATTGATAAATACTGTCTGAGAAATCTCGTGTGCATCTTTTATTATTTATTGTCTTCAGTAGCAGCCTGGCAGTTTGGGAGATGGGGGTTCCATTCATGTGAGAGTAGGGGTCGGGAGGCCCCAGGTATATTACAGGTTTCTTCTCTCCATCAAGCATTGCGCATCATGGAGGCGTTTCGTTCCTTATGCTGAGAAAACTCGGGATGAACTCAGTAGAGGAGGCTGGTGGAGAACAGTCAGCATGGCCATGCGGCAGGGGTCTCTGGGGATTAACCAGATAGGGGCTGGGAGACAGGAGGCCTGCTGCCTACCCGGCCTGTCCCTTTGAGAAGTGCCCTTGGGCCAGGCGCTCTGGACGTGCCAGAAAGGCCGCCTGCCCTCTGGCCTCCCAGCTGGTGGGTGATGCTGGCAATCTGGGAAGGGCGGAGGGAGACCTCAGGGGCGGGCAGGCTGACGTCAGAAACTGTGTTCTCAGCAGAAACCTGAGAGGACCAGCCATCCAAGGCCCCAGCAGCTGGGGTCTGGAGTCTTGGGGAGATCCCCTTAGAAGATGAGGAAACTGTAATACTTTTGCTTTGCGTTTGTCCACATGCCAGAGCCCGGGGTGTTTGTGGAGGTGACGCTTAAGTGCACAGGGAGTGGGTGGTGGTTTACATAAACCCTCATCTAATCTTCCCAAAAGGCTTGACGGTGAGTATTCATCTTCGAGCCTGGGATTTTTCATTCGTCAAATGAATGGACGTGTCTTGTTGTTCAGGGTGACGGAACTCGTTGGTGGCAAAGTTTACATTCAAATGCAGACAAGACTTGTCCAGCTCACTGGATTATTAGTGCATTCATGGGGTTGAGGTCCAGAAGTTGAATATAAGCTGGGGTAGTGCCCTGAGCAACGTAAACAAATGGATCCAAGTCGGACTTTTGGCTTCTGTGCCCACATGTGTTTGCCTGCAGGCCGGGTAATCCCGTATAGCTGGCCCATGGGGTGGGATTTACACGGTGGGTGGAATGTGGGTCTACACCACATCCCAGGCAAGAGGGGAGTGAATGGACAGGATTGGGGGGACCTGGGGCTAAGGGTCCTGTAGGTTTGGACAAAAAGGTAGAGGGGACAGGTCATGGCTGTGGGGGAAGGGAGCAAGGGCATGCAGGCTGTATGTCGCTCTTCCTTCTGGTCCAAAGCCAGTCTCTCTGCCATTCAGGTCAGAGTGGCAGCGGAGGTCTGCCTCTGTTTAATTGGGCGGGGATGCTCCAGGAAGGCACGCACACCCCTGTTGACCAGAATCCACCGTTCCTTTTGCAGGACACCAGCCTGTCCATTCATTTGTTACCCTGCTGGCCCTTGGTTTCGTTTGACTTGGTACCTTATCCAGCTGTTATCTGTGGAGCTCTGGAAGATTCCCTTCTGCAGTAATGCTATTCTTTTGTTGAGGTAGGTGGCTCAGATGGTAATAAATCTGCCTGCAATGCAGGAGACCTGTGTTTGAGCCTTGGGTTGGGAATATCTCCTGCAGAAGGGAATGGCTACACATTGCAGTATTTTTGCTGGAAGAATTCTATCGACAGAAGAACCTGGAGGGCTATAGGGGGTTGCAAAGAGTCAGATAGGACCGAGCAACTAACGCTTTCACTTTCATAGTAATTCACAATGTTTCAGGTGTACAGTAAAGTGATTCAGTTGTATACATATGCACATATATCTATTCTTTTTCAGATTCTTTTTCACTATAGGATATTACAAGATACTGAATATAGTTCCCTGTGCTACACAGCAGGTCCTTGTTTACCTAGTTTTATATAGTAGTGTGTATCTGTTAATCCCAAATTTCTAACTTATCCCTCCCCACCTCCTTTCCCCTTCAGTAACCATCAGTTCGTTTTCTACATCTGTGAGTCTATTTTTGGTTTATAAACGTTTGTGTCATATTTTAGGTTCCACATATAAATGATATGAGATTTATCTTTCTCTGTCTGCACTTATGAACATCTCCAGTTTCATCCATGTTGCTGCAAATGATATTACCTCATTCTTTTTTTATGGCTGAATAATATTTCGTTGTATATATGTACCACATCTCTATTCATCTGTTGGTGGACACTTAGTTTGCTTCAAAGTATTGGTTATTGTAAATAGTGCTGCTGTGAACATAGGGGATATTTTTATACCCCTATATATACAGGGATAGATAGGTATGCAATGCTTCAAATTGGATGCAATAACGTTTCTGCCTCAATGCCTGGAGTGGTGTTGCTGGCTGGTCCTTGGCACAGATCGTCCCTTTTCCTTTTCTAAAAGGAACTCAGTTTTTGTTGTTCCGTTGCTCAGCCATGTCCGACACTTTGCGGCCCCGTGGACTGCCGCACGCCAGGCCTCCCTGTCCGTCACCAACTCCCGGAGCCTGCTCAAACCCATGTCCGTTGAGTCAGTGATGCCATCCGATCACCTCGTCCTCTGTCGTCGCCTTCTCCTCCTGCCTTCAGTCTTTCCCAGCATCAGGGGCTTCCCCCTTTGTCTCAGAGTCCGGTGCTACCGGGAAATGACACCCGCTCTAAGGGTGGCCTGAGTTTTCTTTCCTCCTCTTTGCCCCATGATTAGCTGGGGAACGACTGTGGTGTAATTTTAGCCAGTGGGACATGAGACAGGGTTTTCTAGAGACTTCTGGAGAAGGAGGTTCCTCACTCGTCTGGGGAAACTATTATACCCGAAGCCCCCGAGGTCTCTACATAGCCACTCTGAGGAAGCATCCAGCAGCACACAGGTGAGAGAAGAAGCGTCTTCCCTGTGAACAGACGAGAGCACTGGGACAGCACTGAGCTCCCAGTAACCAGCTGCAAGATCTGCCCTTCCTGCAGACGCTCAGTTATAGAGCCAAGTGGCTTCCTGATAAAGAAACCTGGGTGTGGAAGAATAGATGCTTTCAAACTGTGGTGTTGGAGAAGACTCTTGAGAGTCCCTTGGACTGCAAGGGGATCCAACCAGTCCATCCTAAAGGAGATCAGTCCTGAGTTTTCATTGGCAGGACTGACGCTGAAGCTGAAGTTCCAATCGCTGGGCCACCTGATGCGAAGAGCTGACTCATTTGAGAAAACCCTGATGCTGGGGAAGATTGAGGGCAGGAGGAGAAGGGGACGACAGAGGATGAGATGGTTGGATAGCATCACTGACTCAGTGGACATGAGTTTGAGCAAGCTCCGGGAGACGGTGAAGGACGGGGAACCTGCTGTGCTGTGGTCCTTGGGGTCACAAAGGGCTGGGCACCACTGAGTGATGAACTCCAACCACAAAGCTTCCTTACTGAGGTCACTCAGATTGGCTCCATTCTGTCCCCTTTTTAGCCAAAAGTATGCTAACATTCATCACCCTTGCTATAGATGAGTAGTTTTTTGTGCTTTATGCCTTAAATACTCCAAAACACTTCTTCTTTGTGCCATACACAAGGCAGAAAGCAAAGGACAGCTTGCGGCTGCACACTCACCTCTAAGAACCTGGCACAGAAATGGACATGATATAAACCATCCGCCATGGAAAGCACACACTCTGAGTACCAGGCATCCGCCCCCAAAGCAGCAAGAAAAGAAAATAAGAAACCCTCTGGATTTGGAAAAAAGGAGAAATAACTGTCTTTTTCATGATTTTAGTGGAAATCTCATAAATACTAGTTTAAAATATTAGCAGTGCTGACTTTTATACACTGCCACCAGTAATATCTAAAGCAGCATTAAGACCTCTAAATCAAAACCAGGATTAATTCTGTAAAATAAATACATATGTGTTTGTCTGGGTAGACAGAGAGATATATATATATAGAGAGAGACAGATGTAGGTGTCGTCTCAAAAAATCAATGTGATTGAAATTAGGGTGTTTGTAAACTGTAAAAAGTTTTAAAAATGTCTACTAATTTTCCTGGTTAATACAAACCGTCCCTTTGCCTCCTTATAGAGTTCTTAATCAAATATACTAATTTGTAGAATAAAAAACAGGTTGAAAGAATTCGAAGCTGCATGTAGCATTCTTTCTAGTCCAATGACTTTCTCCAGGAGACAATTTGGATCAAAGTGGCAGCAGAGTATGTCTTCACAAACACAAAATTAGATTTTCCTGTTATTGCTCCCCAAGTGGGGAGAGTGCATTGCATTTAATTTTCTTCCATCACAAAGTCCAGGAGCAGACTGCTGCATCAGAGATACTAGAAAATGCCAGCAAACACGCAGTTTAATTTCTTTAAAAAATGCTTCTGAAACAACCGGGTGAGGATGTGGAAGAGCGGGTGTCGAGCCAGGAGGTGATGACACGAGTCGGCTCGTAATTCTTTTTGCAGTTTGTCGACGCAGGTTCTGACCGGGCTAACCAGTGCCGGGCAGGAAAGGGATCAAGCGCAGTGGCAGCCTAGGTCACAGAGTGCGCGTCAGTGACTCGCTCGTGCAGATGGACACGCCTCCTGCGAACGCAGAAAAGAGGCAGGAAGCCGTCTGACTCCAAGGCGCACAGTGTTCAGGAAGCAAACACACCCCCTTGGGCTTGGGGTGACGACTCTTCCCTCCGTCAGCATCAGCAGATGATGCTGACCCTTGTGACCTGTGGTCCCCACCCCCGAGGTTGGGGTGATGACTCCTCCCTCCGTCAGCATCAGCAAACGATGCCGACCCTTGTGACCAGTAGTCCCCAGGGAAAGCAAAACCAAACCCGGACCTCCCTGGCCAGGAGCTGTGCCCAAAGCTCCTCTGTCCTCGCTCACTTCTCCCCCAGACTTAGAGCAAATCTCAAACTGGAGAATTTTCTGTGGATATTGACCTCTGTCAAAAGCATGTTGAAAAAGGGCTCCACGCTTGGTTTTCTTTTGCTTTATTTCTTATTATATGCAATACAAAGAAGAGCTGGGAGAGCTCATTTCCAGAAATCCTTTACATTTGGAATGACTGCTTCACCTTAAATCCCTCAAGTGGGTTTTAATCCAAAATTCAATCACACCGAGAGCCCTGTGCAATGTGGCTTTTTGTGTCAATCCCTGCTTATGTATCTGCTGCTCAGTAAATGAAATAAGCATGAGATCTATCACTCGTGGCATCAAAGGTGTGGGTAATCCAGGATGAGGGATGGCTGGGGCCATTTCTCCATCAGATGCAAAGACGGATTTAACTGAAAACCCGAGGTGCTTGCAGAGCTCCCTGATCACTACTGCACTGTGGTTTCAGTGAGAACAGGAGGTCTGTGCTCTTCCTTCCATGGAAGGTGGAGACCTGAGCTCTCTGATGTGTGCTTGGTCGCTCAGTCGTGTCTGACTATTTGCGACCCCACGGTCTGCAGCCCGCCAGGCTCCTCTGTCCATGGGATTCTCCAGGCAAGACTATTACAGTGGGTTTCTGTGCCTTCCTCCAGGGTTCCTTCCCCACTCAGCGATCGAACCTGTGTCTCTTGCAACTTTTGCATTGCAGGCTGATTCTTTACCGCTGAGCCACCAGGAAAGGCCTCTGAGTCCCCTGAAAGCAAGCTATTCTGGGGCCACTCTGTGATCCCAGCTCCATGTAGCCTCTCCAAGCAGCTGCCCTTTCACAGAATAAAAGAATGAAAAGTGATAGCAATAGAGCAAAACTCCGTTTAGGTGGAACTTGCCCCTGAAGGCTTCAAATTCTTGATCAAACATTCAGCAAGAAACACAGCTTTAAAAGCTCCCAACTGCACCCAATAACTCAGACCATGAACAATGTGTTGCCAGGTGGAAAGCTTTGGAGCACCTGCTTTAATGGAAATAATTATAATTAGCAAAGTGATTAGAGTCAGAAGCTGCTGCCTGAGCATCTCCCAGGGAATAATGATTGTTATTAATTTGCTTCAACTTAAAAATAGGCTTTTTCAGCCTACCACTGACATGGGGAGGCTTTGAGAGGGCACTGCTGTTTCACCTGTCCAGGATCCATTTCCCCTTTTTCTGATAAACAAAGAGTCACCGTGTTCCCCTCATTTTCTGTCCCTTGTGTGGTGGAACTGTGCCCATCTTCTGCTCCAGGGGTGGACACGGGACCCGGGCCTGGCCAAGTAGTACTATTATAGCCATCCTAGCAGGTGTAAGGTAGTAGCTCAGTAAGGTTTTGACTTGTATTCCTCTAATGATGAATGAAGGCTTTCCACCTGGCACAATGATAAAGAAAGAATCCTCCTGCTAATGTGGGAGATGTCGGTTCCATCCCTGGGTTGGCAAGATCCCCTGGAGAAGAGAATGGCAACCCACTCCTGTATTCCTGCTTGGAGAATTCCATGGACAGAGGAGCCCAGCAGGATACAGTTCACGGGATCACAAAGAGCCAGACGTGACTGAGCGACTGCACATCAGCGATGAATGGTGCAGAGCATCTCTTCATCTGCCGTCTTCTGAATGCAGGCTTTTAAAGGAAGGTATTGCGTTGTCATCTAACCATTTTGGGAAGCATTCTTAGGACTTTAGAAACTCAACAAAGCCTCTCTAATGTGCTTTCTCCCTTGTGATATGTAAGTAGATGCAGGGTAGAGATGAGAGGGGTGGTTGGGAAATAGGAGAGCTGATTCTTGAGACTGTCTCTGCTTCAGCCTTGTTACTCTTCCTGGACGGGCTAATCCTGCACAGGGCAGGACATCTCAGCTTCTCCAAAGCCCAGAGATGGTTTCCTGACGCAGTATGGCTATCTGGTACCCTTCCAACAGTGATCTGGTTAGGCCAGAGCTGGGCACAGCTGTGCTGTGTAATGAAGTCTGGGTCCCTGGAGCTGCCTGAGATATTGCTTCAGTAAAGAGAACGTTCGAAGGCGGGCTGCAGTTTTCTGCTGTGTCGTCTTTCATCTCCTCGTGGGAGACCTCAGTGCTGTTTGGCTTTCCCTGAGTCTCAGGCTAACAATTCTAGACAAACCACGAATTTTCTGTGGGGCTGGAGATGGTATATTCTCAGGGTCAAATGGATAATAGATNTAGAAAATGCCAGCAAACACGCAGTTTAATTTCTTTAAAAAATGCTTCTGAAACAACCGGGTGAGGATGTGGAAGAGCGGGTGTCGAGCCAGGAGGTGATGACACGAGTCGGCTCGTAATTCTTTTTGCAGTTTGTCGACGCAGGTTCTGACCGGGCTAACCAGTGCCGGGCAGGAAAGGGATCAAGCGCAGTGGCAGCCTAGGTCACAGAGTGCGCGTCAGTGACTCGCTCGTGCAGATGGACACGCCTCCTGCGAACGCAGAAAAGAGGCAGGAAGCCGTCTGACTCCAAGGCGCACAGTGTTCAGGAAGCAAACACACCCCCTTGGGCTTGGGGTGACGACTCTTCCCTCCGTCAGCATCAGCAGATGATGCTGACCCTTGTGACCTGTGGTCCCCACCCCCGAGGTTGGGGTGATGACTCCTCCCTCCGTCAGCATCAGCAAACGATGCCGACCCTTGTGACCAGTAGTCCCCAGGGAAAGCAAAACCAAACCCGGACCTCCCTGGCCAGGAGCTGTGCCCAAAGCTCCTCTGTCCTCGCTCACTTCTCCCCCAGACTTAGAGCAAATCTCAAACTGGAGAATTTTCTGTGGATATTGACCTCTGTCAAAAGCATGTTGAAAAAGGGCTCCACGCTTGGTTTTCTTTTGCTTTATTTCTTATTATATGCAATACAAAGAAGAGCTGGGAGAGCTCATTTCCAGAAATCCTTTACATTTGGAATGACTGCTTCACCTTAAATCCCTCAAGTGGGTTTTAATCCAAAATTCAATCACACCGAGAGCCCTGTGCAATGTGGCTTTTTGTGTCAATCCCTGCTTATGTATCTGCTGCTCAGTAAATGAAATAAGCATGAGATCTATCACTCGTGGCATCAAAGGTGTGGGTAATCCAGGATGAGGGATGGCTGGGGCCATTTCTCCATCAGATGCAAAGACGGATTTAACTGAAAACCCGAGGTGCTTGCAGAGCTCCCTGATCACTACTGCACTGTGGTTTCAGTGAGAACAGGAGGTCTGTGCTCTTCCTTCCATGGAAGGTGGAGACCTGAGCTCTCTGATGTGTGCTTGGTCGCTCAGTCGTGTCTGACTATTTGCGACCCCACGGTCTGCAGCCCGCCAGGCTCCTCTGTCCATGGGATTCTCCAGGCAAGACTATTACAGTGGGTTTCTGTGCCTTCCTCCAGGGTTCCTTCCCCACTCAGCGATCGAACCTGTGTCTCTTGCAACTTTTGCATTGCAGGCTGATTCTTTACCGCTGAGCCACCAGGAAAGGCCTCTGAGTCCCCTGAAAGCAAGCTATTCTGGGGCCACTCTGTGATCCCAGCTCCATGTAGCCTCTCCAAGCAGCTGCCCTTTCACAGAATAAAAGAATGAAAAGTGATAGCAATAGAGCAAAACTCCGTTTAGGTGGAACTTGCCCCTGAAGGCTTCAAATTCTTGATCAAACATTCAGCAAGAAACACAGCTTTAAAAGCTCCCAACTGCACCCAATAACTCAGACCATGAACAATGTGTTGCCAGGTGGAAAGCTTTGGAGCACCTGCTTTAATGGAAATAATTATAATTAGCAAAGTGATTAGAGTCAGAAGCTGCTGCCTGAGCATCTCCCAGGGAATAATGATTGTTATTAATTTGCTTCAACTTAAAAATAGGCTTTTTCAGCCTACCACTGACATGGGGAGGCTTTGAGAGGGCACTGCTGTTTCACCTGTCCAGGATCCATTTCCCCTTTTTCTGATAAACAAAGAGTCACCGTGTTCCCCTCATTTTCTGTCCCTTGTGTGGTGGAACTGTGCCCATCTTCTGCTCCAGGGGTGGACACGGGACCCGGGCCTGGCCAAGTAGTACTATTATAGCCATCCTAGCAGGTGTAAGGTAGTAGCTCAGTAAGGTTTTGACTTGTATTCCTCTAATGATGAATGAAGGCTTTCCACCTGGCACAATGATAAAGAAAGAATCCTCCTGCTAATGTGGGAGATGTCGGTTCCATCCCTGGGTTGGGAAGATCCCCTGGAGAAGAGAATGGCAACCCACTCCTGTATTCCTGCTTGGAGAATTCCATGGACAGAGGAGCCCAGCAGGATACAGTTCACGGGATCACAAAGAGCCAGACGTGACTGAGCGACTGCACATCAGCGATGAATGGTGCAGAGCATCTCTTCATCTGCCGTCTTCTGAGTGCAGGCTTTTAAAGGAAGGTATTGCGTTGTCATCTAACCATTTTGGGAAGCATTCTTAGGACTTTAGAAACTCAACAAAGCCTCTCTAATGTGCTTTCTCCCTTGTGATATGTAAGTAGATGCAGGGTAGAGATGAGAGGGGTGGTTGGGAAATAGGAGAGCTGATTCTTGAGACTGTCTCTGCTTCAGCCTTGTTACTCTTCCTGGACGGGCTAATCCTGCACAGGGCAGGACATCTCAGCTTCTCCAAAGCCCAGAGATGGTTTCCTGACGCAGTATGGCTATCTGGTACCCTTCCAACAGTGATCTGGTTAGGCCAGAGCTGGGCACAGCTGTGCTGTGTAATGAAGTCTGGGTCCCTGGAGCTGCCTGAGATATTGCTTCAGTAAAGAGAACGTTCGAAGGCGGGCTGCAGTTTTCTGCTGTGTCGTCTTTCATCTCCTCGTGGGAGACCTCAGTGCTGTTTGGCTTTCCCTGAGTCTCAGGCTAACAATTCTAGACAAACCACGAATTTTCTGTGGGGCTGGAGATGGTATATTCTCAGGGTCAAATGGATAATAGATGTAAAATCAAAAGTTAACCATCAACAGTAATGCAATTAATTAATTTTTTAAAATCAGAAGTCAACTGCCACCTTCTTCTCCATAGTCTCTGAAACATGATGTGCCTCTATTGGAATGTCTTCCCTCGCTGCTCCTTTTCAGTGAAATGAAATCCGTGAAGACCCCTGAAAAGCCCGCATGAGGTCATCTCTGCCCTCATCTTCAACAGCTTCTGCCCGTCACTCCCTCACTCCCGAGGACGCTGTCACACTGGCCCCCTCTCCTGTTGAATCTGCCCTGCTGTTGCAGCTCTGCTCTGGGCACAGAGCCATCAGGCCATGGTTAGTGCTGACCCTGCTCTGGGTGTGGACACCCTGCCCTTAGCTCTCCCTACATCCACCTCCCTCCCATCCTTAGACCTGAACTCACTAGAGAGGCCTTTCTCATCCACCTTATAAAAGATTGCACACCTCTTCCTTTGTTTTTTTTTTTTTTTGCCAAAGAAAAAAAGTATTCTGATATTTGTTAAAATGGTGAAGACTTCATTAGGACTATCTGGATATTGTGTTGACAATAGAAGAGAGAAATGTGGCTCATGTTGAATACAATAAGACCTGTGGGGATTTACAGCCAAGGAGCAGGGTATGGGGGTTGCTGGTGGACGGGAAGGACCAGGAGACAGCATCAAGGGTGGGGGCAGGGCTCTCCCAAACTGGCCTAACAGGGCTCGTGCTGAAGGCAGGCCAGATGATCACTGGGGGCTGCTGGGGACAAGCATCTAAGTGGACTTGGCAGGATTCTTGCTGAAACTGGGCTCTGCTGGCCCAGCAAGGATGGGACCAAGGTTAGTCCAGAGGAGGGCTCAGAGGAGCCTGGATGACGTTTGCAGGAAAGAGGCTTTGTTGTGATACACAGTTCTATGACTGTGTTTATTTCTGTGTCTATTTCTTTTATCGCATTTATCCCAATCTATAGTTAGAATGCTTACAGTGATCTTGCCTCTGTTATTTACTGTTTTGTCTTCCCCAGCAAAGCAACCACTTCTGAAGTCAGAGGTTTTCGCTCTTTTCAGCCCCACCCTCTGTGTCCAGAGCAGTGTTTGCCATAGCAGACCATCAGGAGATGTGTGCCCAGGTCCTGCGAAGTTGTCCAGAAGAAACACACTTGTGGAACTAGAGCCCTTTGCTGTAGACAGCACATGCGAACAGGAAGGAAAGCAGGGCTCTGGGGGCTCTGCAATAAGCAGACCCACCTGTCACTCTTGACAGCTCACCTGCCCGATACCTGAACACATCAGTGTGGCCCACATTTAGGGAAATCCTCAGCAGGGTAGGACATCTGCTGGGACTTAAGGATCCCGGGAATGGTGTGAGCTGTTAGTTTTTGTCCTGACATTTCCTGTCTCCATCCTTTCAGTGGCAGGCTTGGGACTTCACAGACATTCAGGGAAGCTCACCAGAAGCTTTGGGGACCCTACCGTGGTACAGGGTGGGTGGATACGACAGTACCGAGGCCAGCACTTAGGGGCAGCTCTGTTTCACCCACAGCACGGGCCACTGTTATGTCTGTATGGCTTGATATGCAAGGCTTCTTGTAGGAACTGGCCTCCAGTAAGCTCGGGTTGTTTCAGTATGTTCCACAGTTGTCCTTGGCATCCTGAATTCTGCAGGTGCTTCTGGGAGCTCTGCAATGGGCACAGACACACAATGCCAGCTGCAGTGCAAAGTCTCGCTGCACTTTGTCAAGGCCAAGGCCAAGAATCTCAGCAGTGTTTTTGAGGTATTGGCTCTTTTCAAAAAAGCCCTACAGATTTACTTTTGATGTGAGCACATGGCTGGCAAACATTTCCCAACCTCTGGCAGTGCAGATGGATACGGTGATGGCACTTGATTTATGAAACTCACTTGCAAAACTTTCCTTTTGGTCTTCACAATGCCAAACACCTGTTTCACCCACTACTCGCTTTTCAAGTGGCTGCTTTAGGGTCATGGAGAGAATCTGGGTGTGCACTCTATCTTTGTTTTAACAAGGGAGCGTTAGGCACGGCAGCCTCTTCAACAGCTCCTGCCCCTCAATTCCTCACTCCCGAGGACCCTGTCCCTGAGCTCGTCCAATAATATGCAGACCCTTGTGGAGAAATCTGCGAGGAAGGGGTTTCTAATGCAGCCACTCGCTGTGTGAACTGGGAAAGCTAACTTCTGTCTCAGTATTTTATCTGTCAAATGAGCCAATTTCTGTCTAACCACCTTGCAGGATTTTTATGAAGTCCCTACTAGATAAAAATCCAGAGGCGCCAGCTGGGCAGTGTTGGAAGCAACACTGGGGCCGAGGTCTGCCTCGTGCCAACTCGCCCTTGCTCATGCTGGCATCTGGTGCCCTAAGTCCAAGTGACTTAGACTTTTCCAAAATGGAAGGCCCACGTGAGGTTTAATCACCGGGAGGTGCTGCCCCAGGGCAGAAAGGGAAGTGAGAGTGTTAGTCGCTCAGTTGCATATGATCTGTGACCCCCATGGACTGTAGCCCGCCAGGGTCCTCTGTCCTTGGCATTTCCCAGGCAAGAATGCTGGAGTGGGTAGCCTTTCCCAGGGGGTCTTCCTGATCCAGGGATCCAACCTGGGTCTCACATTGCAGGCAGATTCTTCACTGTCTGAGCCACCGTGGAAGCCCATTCTGGGGCAGAGAGATGGGAAAGGGCGGTGAGGGAAGGATGGGCAACAAGCAGGTGACATGGTGTTGCCGCTACCCTGCTTCCCGTGGGCCTGCTGGGAGACACCCTGTCTCGCGTGGGGCACCTGCTCGACCACGTGGATGGCCTTGGGGAGGCCGTTCAGGGAACTGTGCTTGGGAACCATCCATTTGAGGGGAGGGAGAGTAAGTTTTCCATGCTGGTCGGTGTTGGCTTCCTGCCCTTCCCTCTGGGATGTCATCTGCCTCGACAATGGCCACCATGACGCGGCAGCTCACCGCAGAGGCTCTGCGCATCCTGCCGGAGTCCGGGCAGATGCCCAGGTTCTGACCAGGAGCCCCAGCTCCTCGGAGGTGTGGACCACACAGGACGGAGGGAGGAGGTCCAGACCGGCCCGGCTCTGAGTCACCCGGCCACCACGCCAGCTGAAACAGAGGCGTCGCCTGAATTCTGGAGTCAGAGCAGGCTGAAGGAGCCGGGGAGCTACACGAGGCTGACAGTTCAGGTCACCTGACGGGGGGACAGGGCTCGCACACATCCTGTCCCGAGGCTGCCTGATAGCATCTCGACCATGGGGTCAAAATCCTGCGCTTGCCGCAGCCTTTCTCAAGTTCAGGAGCCCAGTGCCTGTAGTTTAAGTAACTTTAGCTGGAAAAAATGTCTTTGCCACTTTTATTTGATAGGAAAGGGGCTACAAAGGTCAGGTGTAGTCTACATCTGCTATGAGCATAGTCAGATCTGCTGACTTGCTTGTGAGGTTGAGGAGAGCTTTGGCCCCAAATACACCCTTTATTAGACAGCTTCCTCCCCTACTTTCTGCACTGCTGGAAATACCATCTTGGTCACGTGAGTCAAGGCGACTGTGTTACCTGGAGCGGTGGTCACTGGGCAGTCTTCACCCTGCGTCGGTTTTAAAGATACAGCATCTTATGCTTAAAGCCCTGTGCTAGATGCCAGATGTGGGGAGAAAGGTACAAGGGAGCTCGGTGTGTGGTCCTCGTGCCTGTGAGGCTTACGCCTGGTTAGCAGCAGGACTGGGCTTCCCTGGTGGCTCAGACGGTAAAGAATCTGCCTGCAATGCAGGAGACCTGGGTTCCATCCCTGAGTTGGGAAGAGCCCCTGGAGGGGGGTGTGGCAACTCACTCCGGTATTCTTGCTTGGAGAATCCCCACAGACAGAGGAGTCTGCGGGCTACAACCCATGCGGTCCCAGAGAGTTGGACACGACTGAGCGACTAATGAAAGCACAGCACAGCAGCAGGACTAGCAGGCTGCTANGCTGCTTTAGGGTCATGGAGAGAATCTGGGTGTGCACTCTATCTTTGTTTTAACAAGGGAGCGTTAGGCACGGCAGCCTCTTCAACAGCTCCTGCCCCTCAATTCCTCACTCCCGAGGACCCTGTCCCTGAGCTCGTCCAATAATATGCAGACCCTTGTGGAGAAATCTGCGAGGAAGGGGTTTCTAATGCAGCCACTCGCTGTGTGAACTGGGAAAGCTAACTTCTGTCTCAGTATTTTATCTGTCAAATGAGCCAATTTCTGTCTAACCACCTTGCAGGATTTTTATGAAGTCCCTACTAGATAAAAATCCAGAGGCGCCAGCTGGGCAGTGTTGGAAGCAACACTGGGGCCGAGGTCTGCCTCGTGCCAACTCGCCCTTGCTCATGCTGGCATCTGGTGCCCTAAGTCCAAGTGACTTAGACTTTTCCAAAATGGAAGGCCCATGTGAGGTTTAATCACCGGGAGGTGCTGCCCCAGGGCAGAAAGGGAAGTGAGAGTGTTAGTCGCTCAGTTGCATATGATCTGTGACCCCCATGGACTGTAGCCCGCCAGGGTCCTCTGTCCTTGGCATTTCCCAGGCAAGAATGCTGGAGTGGGTAGCCTTTCCCAGGGGGTCTTCCTGATCCAGGGATCCAACCTGGGTCTCACATTGCAGGCAGATTCTTCACTGTCTGAGCCACCGTGGAAGCCCATTCTGGGGCAGAGAGATGGGAAAGGGCGGTGAGGGAAGGATGGGCAACAAGCAGGTGACATGGTGTTGCCGCTACCCTGCTTCCCGTGGGCCTGCTGGGAGACACCCTGTCTCGCGTGGGGCACCTGCTCGACCACGTGGATGGCCTTGGGGAGGCCGTTCAGGGAACTGTGCTTGGGAACCATCCATTTGAGGGGAGGGAGAGTAAGTTTTCCATGCTGGTCGGTGTTGGCTTCCTGCCCTTCCCTCTGGGATGTCATCTGCCTCGACAATGGCCACCATGACGCGGCAGCTCACCGCAGAGGCTCTGCGCGTCCTGCCGGAGTCCGGGCAGATGCCCAGGTTCTGACCAGGAGCCCCAGCTCCTCGGAGGTGTGGACCACACAGGACGGAGGGAGGAGGTCCAGACCGGCCCGGCTCTGAGTCACCCGGCCACCACGCCAGCTGAAACAGAGGCGTCGCCTGAATTCTGGAGTCAGAGCAGGCTGAAGGAGCCGGGGAGCTACACGAGGCTGACAGTTCAGGTCACCTGACGGGGGGACAGGGCTCGCACACATCCTGTCCCGAGGCTGCCTGATAGCATCTCGACCATGGGGTCAAAATCCTGCGCTTGCCGCAGCCTTTCTCAAGTTCAGGAGCCCAGTGCCTGTAGTTTAAGTAACTTTAGCTGGAAAAAATGTCTTTGCCACTTTTATTTGATAGGAAAGGGGCTACAAAGGTCAGGTGTAGTCTACATCTGCTATGAGCATAGTCAGATCTGCTGACTTGCTTGTGAGGTTGAGGAGAGCTTTGGCCCCAAATACACCCTTTATTAGACAGCTTCCTCCCCTACTTTCTGCACTGCTGGAAATACCATCTTGGTCACGTGAGTCAAGGCGACTGTGTTACCTGGAGCGGTGGTCACTGGGCAGTCTGCACCCTGCGTCGGTTTTAAAGATACAGCATCTTATGCTTAAAGCCCTGTGCTAGATGCCAGATGTGGGGAGAAAGGTACAAGGGAGCTCGGTGTGTGGTCCTCGTGCCTGTGAGGCTTACGCCTGGTTAGCAGCAGGACTGGGCTTCCCTGGTGGCTCAGACGGTAAAGAATCTGCCTGCAATGCAGGAGACCTGGGTTCCATCCCTGAGTTGGGAAGAGCCCCTGGAGGGGGGTGTGGCAACTCACTCCGGTATTCTTGCTTGGAGAATCCCCACAGACAGAGGAGTCTGCGGGCTACAACCCATGCGGTCCCAGAGAGTTGGACACGACTGAGCGACTAATGAAAGCACAGCACAGCAGCAGGACTAGCAGGCTGCTAGGTTAGCTCTAGCCGCCACAAGTCCCTGGGGGCCAGATTAGGAACGTTTGATGGGAGAGAGAAGATGCGTGGCCACCATTCTGTCTCTGTCTCTCTGTTTTCTTTATGTTTGCCTGCTCAGTCGTGCGAAACTCTTTGCAACCCTATAGACTAGCCCGCCAGACTCCTCTGTCCGTGGGATTCTCCAGGCAAGAAACTGGGGTGGTTGCCATCTCCAGGAGATCTTCCTGGCCCCGAGATTGAACCTGCCTCTCTTGCATCTCCTGCATTGGCACCCCCCGAGAAGCCCCATCTGTCTGTGAACTTGGCTATTTTAGATGCCTTGTATAAGTGGATTAATTGCTCCCATTTTACCAGCATCGCCAGGCCAACCATTGGCAACAAGAAGAACCAAGAGATATGGGGCATTGGATGCCAACTGTCACTGGAGAAGCCCAGCTGTCTGTGAAGCCTCTATTGCAAGACGGTGTCTCCTCTTTTCCTTGAACAGGGAAAGTAAGCAGGAAGCGCAACTGTGGAGAGCTCAGCTATTTTCATTCTTGGTTTTCTGTTGCCTTCCTTCTACAAGTATATCAGAGAGCCACTGGAGACAGAAAACTATGAAGTGTTGCTTTTTAGAAATGACTGTGAAAGCTTTTTATCACTGCTGTACCCTTAAGAGCCTCAACTCTACACTTTTTGGAATTTTAGGGAGAGTGAGCCTATAATTTCAAGATACCTTAAATAGCAAAATTTGAACCACGTCTTCCAAGTGCCATTCTTCATAAATCTGTTTAGAATCAAGATTAAAAATCACCACCAGCAAATCATTTTCGTAGCCTATATGGCAACTGAATATTCTTCTATTTAATTTTTCAGCACTGCTTTATTATAAGACAGAGGTTGCAAAAAATAATAAGCTATTTGTATTGTAAGCTGAAAAGAATGAGAATCATAAAGTAAATCTGCAACAATCTCTTCTGAGGATGGCAAGAAAAACAGACATTTCAACTGCACCTTTAGATTCGCAGTCAGGTTGATGGAAACAAATATCCCCAGGTCATTCACCTTAAAACCTAAGTAAAGAAACAAGCAGTTGGCCAACCAGAGGTGTAGAATTGGTATAGAATTTAAAGGCTCAAGAGACAGTTTTCTGTGACAGTTAACCTGGGGTATCCTCTAATGCACATTAATGAAGTCTCCTTTATGTACAGTTGGGAAGGTCCCCTGGAGGAAGACATGGCAACCCACCCCAGTATTTTTGCCTGGAGAATCCCATGGAGAGAGGAGCCTGGGGGGATACAGTCCATGGGGTCTCAAAAAGTCAGACACGGCTGGGCGACTAATACTAATGCATATAAGTGGAACCAGGCAGTATTTATCCTTCTCTGTCTGAATTACTTCATTTGGGGGAATGCCTTCCAGGTTCACCCAAGTCGTTGTGAATGGCACAGCTTCGCTCTGTAAAGGCTGAATACTATTCTATCCTGTGTTGTACCGTACTTTCTTCTCTCCATTCATCCTTCAGTGGACTCATATGTGGTTTCTATATCTTGACTACTGTGAATAGTGCTTTAATGAACAGGGAGGTGTGCATATGTCTTTAAGATTCTGATTTCAACTCTTCTGGATGAATACCCAGAAATGGGATTTTTAAAACTTACAGTAGTTTTATTTTTAATTTCTTGAGGAAGCTCCACACTGTTTTCCATAGTGGATGTGCCATTTTGCATCCCTACCAACACGCATGGGTAGATATCATCATTTACCAACTTCCTTTGATCAACTTTCAGAAGATTCTCATGGCCTTGGGATATGATATGTATTTTTTTAAGGATCAGAGCTTAGCACTCTTTTAGAGATATGTATGACGCCCACCTCCCTGTGCCCTTTGTATTTTTCAATTTTTTCTGGGTCACTACATTTGTCTTAAGGTTGTAAGAGATACGGAAAGGCTTTGACTTTGTCTCGCCATTCAAAGTTAGAAATTATTATATCCGGGACTTTAAATCTTATTGTATCTGTCATTTTATTATTTATTGGTGATTTCCCCAGCCAAACATCTGCCTCACACTTGCTTTTAATTGCAGTGGTCCTGAAAGAGTCAGAAATCCCTGAGGGGAGAAGTTTTTCATCTGGGATGCCAACATCAACTCAAGACCTTTTGTAAATATTAGTGCTCTCAAAATAATGAAGTCTTCAGTTTCCTCACTTTCATTAAAACCAGCCACTGAATCAGAGCTTAACGTCTTCACATTTTGCCCTCCTGTCAGTGAGGTTATGGCAGCTCAAGAATACTGACTGTGTAATTTATTTGTAGGAGGCATGTCGAGAACTTTCTGTGTTCCCACCTTCATGTCTTCTATTAATTTGCTCACTTGGGCCTCCCCTGGTGGTCCAGTGGTTAAGGCGCTGCCTTCCAATGCAGGGGCCATAGGTTCAGTCCCTGGTCAGGGAACTACAGTCCTGCCAAATTATTATTATTATTATTATTTTTAATTTGGTAACTTGTTGTCACTTTCCCATCACTTATGGAAAAACCCCTCTGAGATGGAGCAGCTTACGGAAGGTCACATGTTTACGAATGCTGGCAGGCTTGTCCTTTGGCAGCTAGGCGATCCTCGGTGAGCTGGAGAATCCTCTTCTTCTTACAGCCTGGAGGAGCGCTAGCCCGTCACCAGGTCCCCTGAGCAGCGTGCCAGGAATACCGTGTGACCTTGTTGCTGTTCAGTCTCTAAGCTGGGTCCGGCTCTTGCAGCCCAGGGACTGCAGCCCTCCAGGCTGCCCTGTCCTTCACTATCTTCCAAAGTTCACCCAAGTTCACGTCCGTTGTGTCGGTGATGCCATCCAACCATCTCATCCTCTGCTGTTCTCTTCTCCTTCTGCCTTCGATCTTTCCCCGCATCAGAGTCTTTTCCAATGAAACGAGAGTTGGACAATAAAGAAGGCTGCTGAGCACCGAAGAATTGATGCTTTCAAACTGTGGTGCTGGAGAAAACTCTTGAGAGTCCCTTGGATCTGAAAGAGACCCAACCAGTCCATCCTAAAGGAAGTCAGTTCTGACTATTCATTGGCAGGACAGATGCTGACGCTGAAGCTCCAGGACTTTGGCCACCTGATGCAAACAGCTGACTCATCTGCTGCAAACAGCCAATTCATTAGATACCTTACCCAGGCTGAAACCATTCAGTTGCTCCCCTCAAACCAACATATTTCACAGCCTTTCTAAAGGTGAGGGTGTGTGTCAGATCAACGGGCTCCAGTTCTGAGCCTTCGTCTACACTACTCATCTTGCCTGGGACACCCTTGTTTCTTCTTATTCAAAACTTTTCCTACTTCTGCTTCAAGGTCTGACATAAATTTGACTTCCATTAAAACCCGTCTGGTTACGACACCCTTTAAAGAGCTTTTCACTGAGTGCATTTACCACACTTCCTGTCTTTGTTGTCCACTTGAGTCATGAAAACAGTATGTGTCACAAGACAACATTATTTCAGCATCTGGATGGTGGATGGCTTCCATGTTCCTTGTTGAACTTGACCATGGAGGTACTGAGGACGTATTCACATGTGCGAGCTAAGTTGTCTCGATTGCGTCTGACTCTTTGCGACCCTATGGACTGCAGCCTGCCAAGCTCCTCTGTCCATTGGATTTTTCCAGCAAGAATACTGGAGTGGATTTCCATGCCCTCCTGGGGAATCTTCCCTACCTAGGGATCCAGCTCACATCTCTTATGCTTCCTGCAGTGGCAGGCAGGTTCTTTACCACTAGCGCTTCCTGTGAAGCCCACTCACGTGTGGATAGTGCAAAAACTTCCAGAAAGAATTTTTTACTTTTCTGTGCCACCAGGGTCTTCCCAGATAACTCAGTGGTAAAGAATCTGCCTGCAATGCAGGAGACTTGGGTTCGATCCCTGGGTTGGAAAGATGCCCTGGAGGAGGGCCGGACAACCCACTTGAGTATTCTTGCCCGGAGAATTCCATGGACAGAGGAGCCTGGTGGGCTACAGCCCATGGGATCACAGAAGAGTCAGACATAACTTAGCGACTGTTGGCAACAACAGTGCCAACGTTCAAATTTGCTTGCTTTAAATTTTTAACCCCAATGCCCAATCTGCCCTTATGGCCTTGTCTCATGAAGCATGTTGGGCTGAGGTTGCTATGATGTGTGTTAAGGGCAGTGTGGTGTGTTTCCAAGCTGAAGATTTTTTTTCTGTGTGTTGTCACAGACGCATTTGCCTGCCTCCCTTTTTATCCGGGGGTCTTCCTTTTAATTTGTTTTTAATTGCCTATTTAACACACCTAGCAATTAAGGTGAAATGGCTCTTTGACAAATGTGAGTGCTTTTTAATTAGTGCTAATTGCTTTTGTTAATTAAAAGTGATGCTTTATATTGTGTTATTGGTATTCTCTTCTATAAAACTGGATTAATGAGTTCCAATCAATCCTGCTACAAAAGGACTTTGCTTTGTGATCACTGGGACTTGAGGCATTGCATTCTCAGAGGCTGAAAAAACACGGCTAGGATTTAAGGAGAAGTTACCAGGGGAGGCAGGTGATTTGGTTGCTGGCTTGGACGACTCCCACCAGTTTGGAAGTTCCTTGAAAGTCCTTGGTGAGGAGTGATCTCCGCTGATGCATCAGAGGGTTTCAACAAGAAAGAGGAACATTCTTCAGTTAGGACCATTTCTGGAGGACTTAAAAATGGGCTATCTGTAAGAGTCTGGGCTAGGTAAAGGAGGTCACGATGGACAGAGCTGTTATACCCTTTAGTCAGAGAGACGGAAGAGGAAAGGTTACTAGAAGCTGGAGCTGTTGTTGTGCAGTTGCTCAGTAGTGTCTGACTCATTGTGACCCCATGGGCTGCAGCACGCCAGGCTTCCCTGTCCTACACTATCTCCTGTCGTTTGCTCAAACTCATGCTCATTGAGTCAGTGATGCTATATCTCATCCTCTGTTGTCCTCTTCTCCTTTTGCCTTCAGTCTTTCCCAGCTTCAGGGGCTTTTCCAGTGAGTTGGCTGTTCGCACCAGGTAGCTGAAGTATTGAAGCTTCAGCTTCAGCATCAGTCCTTCCAACGACTATTCAAAGTTGATTTCCTTTATGAATGACTGATTTGGCCTTCTTGCAGCCCAAGACACTCTCAAGAATCTTCTCCAACACCACAGTTCAAAAGCTTCAATTTTGGGCACTCAACCTTCTTTATGGACCAACTCTCATGTCAGTACATGACTACTGGAAAAGTCGGCAAGTAATGTCCCTGCTTTTTAACACACTGTCTAGGTTGTTGGCAGCATAGATATCTGGGGTTTTCTGCCCTTGCAGCAGTCCCCCTTGCAAGCTCACACTTTTGAGTCTCTCCAACCCTTGGGACACCATTGACTGTAGCAGTTCAGATCGTTGTCCTTCACTGAAGGCTTGGAGGAACCAATGGCCCGCACATAGTGCTACCCGAGCGTCATGTCAGCACCGCTCCAGGGTCCTCCCCAGGACGCTTGGTCCTCTGCCTTGGGAAGCGGTCCCATCCTGGTAAACCTGTGTTCCATCCCCTCCATGAGGAACCCTCAGGTCCTGTGTGCGTTCTCCTGGCTCCTGTCAGTACCAGTGGGCTTGGTCGATTTCAGAGGGGCCTCCAGTTCTGGGACGACCTTTGAGAGTAACCCTGGAATGGGGGTGGGGAGAGGAGACTCTGATTTGCCCTCCTCAGTCTGTCACTGGATGCAGCCTGACCTCGCCCACCCCGGGAAGGGGCGTGGCTTGAAGACATCAGGAGTTGGCCACCAAAACTCCCCCTAGACTTGGGAATGTGCGCTTCAGTCCCAGAGGAAGGAATCTGGACCACGGTCTGTGGCATCCACTTCTCTTGTTTATATAGATGATTTGGCAAACAGATAGGAAAACACTTCCATCTGTTAGGTCAACAGCTGGAGCGAAGCATATTCATTTCTATTCACTTGGAGTATGAGGTCTTGATGTGCACACATTTTTATAGAAAAGAAGTTCTTCCACGCAAAGCTGGCTAGTGTACCATGCTGGTCCTCTCTCTCTTGGTTCTCACGTTCACCCCTACTCTTAGCTTCCTCTGCTCTGTGTCATGGGGACCCCATTTCCCAGGCTGTTTCAGATCCTGGTTGGGCCGAGAGGAGACTGAATGGAAGGCTGAGGGGAGGTAGGAGGCATGATATTCCCTCCACCTCCCACTCTCTTGCTCAAGGGGGAGGCTCCAGCATTCACAGGCTGATGGCCGCAGCCCCTGGTCTCTAGAGTGAGCTGTGCACACCACCCCCGCCCCACCCCTGCAGCGGTGGCATCTGTCTTTGCCTCGCCTTGCCAGGCCCTGCTTCTTCACCAATGAGATGGAACTGCCGAAAATCTATTTCTTGTATTAAATATCCTCTGTTTAAAATATCCAGAATAGCTTTAATTAATCCCCAGTTTTTGGACACAGAAGCTGTTTCTTCTTTGTTACTAGAAGTATACAGCTGTGACCACCCTTGGCACTAAATCTCTATGCACACTGATGGCTATTTTATAAACTAAAATCCCAGAGGTGGAGGAATTACTGGCTCAAAAGATTTAAAACTCTTGTCCAGCCATTGCTAGCTTTCCTTCCAGAGGGTTTTCCTAGCTGCTAACCTTCTCTTGGTCCCTGTGACTGAAACCCTCTCCTGGACCCTCCAAGCCCAGGTTTTCAGTTTACAGCCTGTGGCTGCCGATAGCATACCATGATGTAAATGGTGGCCATAACCGAGTGCTGTCCACAGCATAAAGCTGAGTCTTATTTTTTGAAAAGCCAGTTTGGCAGTCCGTGTCTTTCGATTGGGTTGTTGATCTGTTCACATTCTGGTCTGCTTCTCCTGGAGTGATACACCTGCTGTCTGAGCAGAGATGGGGTGGGTGGGAGCCTCTGGTCTCCTGCTGTGGATCCTCTCCTTATGAATGAGTTGGTGTAGGGTCAATTGAGGGCTCAGTATTGCCAGCCCATCATACCTGGGGTAAACATTCTGCCCCATCAGGTAGGAGCCTCATCTTTTCAGCCATTCTTCCCTGGAATTCTGAAAGCCTGAGAAACACCGGTCACCCATGCCTTTCAAAATGAAATTGTAGCTCCACTGGGATGAGGTGGGGAGAGGAGCTCTGTCTTTTTGGCTGGACCTGCCCAGATCAGAGCACTTGTGATCGAGTTACCCAGGGTGGGGGTGACAGTGGGCTCAGATTCCCTAGACCCCCACCATTCTTACTGAGCTTTAGTTGATTTTCTTGACTATTTCTCCAGTTGCTAAATGCCCTTACGACAGTCCCCAGGAGGTTTAGATGACTGTTTTAAAAAATAATTTTCACTAGTTAAGTGGTTGCTTTTCCAGGGAGAATGGAATCATTGGACTCCCCCATTCATTCCAGAATTCTTCTAAAGGCAACTCTGAACTACATGAAGATAAACGTTTCCTTTTTCTTTTTTTTTTCAATTGCCTGGCATGTGGGCTGTAATTCACCATTTTTGTCTGAGGGAAAAGGTTTAGCACAAGTATTTTTATTGCAATAAGTGACTGAGTCTCCTGATACGACATTAAATATTTGTAATGCTACAGTTTTGATCCAGAAAGGAAACTCACTGTTATAGCTGCAGTTCTTGCTCCATGAATATTTAACCCAACAACTTGTGAATTTTTATTACTCAATGCCTTTGGACCAGTGGTCCTTTTATAGGTTTAAATCCTCAACTTGGTCTTAGAGATAAATTTATTATTTGGTATTTGCTCCCTAGGGAGAGATTTAGTCTAGCTAGATTTTTATGGGGTTTTATGACCAGACAACAATGCTCTACAGAGGTCCTTAAAATGTCTAGTCATGTGTGCATTCTGTTCAAATACTCTGAGATTTTGATGTTTGCTGGAGAATTTATCCACTCTCCTTTATCCATACTGCAGACCAAGATGCTAAAGAAACCAAAACAAGTAGCCAAGTGACCTTTATGCTCTGCTGTGTTCTCTGATCTTTGGAGAAATTGAGTGTGGCAGGGTGTATTTCATTTTCTCCCCCTTTGCCTTTCTGATGTGAAGAACTGACTTGTTTGAAAAGACCCTGATGCTAGGAAAGATTGCAGGCGGGAGGAGAAAGGGACGACAGAGGATGAGATGGTTGGATGGCATCACCGACTTGACGGACATGGGTTTGGGTGGACTCCGGGAGTTGGTGATGGACAGGGAAGCCTGGCATGCTGCAGTCCGTGGGGTCACAAAGAGTCAGACACAACTGAGCGACCAAACTGAACTGCCTTCATTTTAGCCGCATTTCACATGTTTGCAGGATAAAGGGTTCCCCAGACCCTCCGCAGTGAAAGCACTAGGTCCAGTGAAAGTCCTAACCGCTGGACTGCCAGGAAACTCCCTCCCCTTTGTCTGTTAAGGACTGTTGTTGTTTTTCAGTTTGGCTTCCCCGCTGGCTCAGCTGGTAAAGAGTCTGCCTGCAATGCGGGAGACCTGGGTTTGATCCCTGGGTTAGGAAGATCCCCTGGAGAAGGGAAAGGCTACCCACACCAGTATTCTGGGCTGGAGAATTCCATGGACTGTATAGTCCATAGGGTCACCATGTCTGACTCTTCCGTGACCCCATCAACTGTAGCCCACTAGGCTCTTCTGTCCATGGAATTTCCCAAGCAAGAATGCTGGAGTGGGTTGCCACTTCCTTCTTCAGGGAATTTGCCTGACCCAGGGGTCAAACCCACGTCTCTTGCATTGCAGGCAGATTCTTTACCACTGAGCCACTAGGGAAGCCTTTTAAGGTTTACTTACAAGGATTTATCAGTATCCTTCATATATCTAATATACTATGCTCTATGTGCATATTTCCCATCTAATATTTGAATCATTGACATGTATGGAGGATCCATTTAAGCCACATTTAGAAAGTAAGTGGCTGGTTAGAACGTTCTCATGTGAGTTATAGCTTTTAACCAGGTATCATTTAAAAATGATTTATTTCTTTGTGTCTGTGCTGGGTCTTCACTACTCTTTATGGGCTTTCTCTAGTCATGGTGAGCAGGGGCCACTCTCTAGTTGCAGGGCAACTAGAGAAAAGCTGCTCATTGTGGTGAATTTGCCCGTGGGTCACTGGCTTCAGTAGTCACGGTGCATGGGCTTAGTTGCCCCTCAGCATGTGGGATCTGTCCCGAACAGGGATCAAACCCAGGTGCCCTGCACTGGCAGGCAGATTCTTAACCGCTGGCTCACCAGGGAAGTCTCTAACCAGATACAGTTTTAATTCAACCCTTTGGGCTCTTAGAAACTAGCTAGTCACCCCTCCTTTTCCACTATCAACCAAAAGCTTATTGATGACTTACAATGGGTAATACTCCAAGTGGTATCTCAGGGATATGAAGAAATATCAGCCTGACTCTCTTGCAAGGACCCCTGTCAGGCAAAGCTCCATGTGTTAAATTATGAAGCAGACAAAAGCTTGTTCTTGTCTTTTGGATTCTGCTTTAAAATAAATTCTCCTATGTGTTCCTTTCTTCTCTCAGATACTATCTGCCCTTTTATCTTGCCCTTCCTTTCATGCTTTTGAACACTGTTTTGAAAAGATATTTCCACTACATGGATCCAGGTGACATGTCTGTCTTCTAAAGGAAGTTGTGGGTCCAGCACTTCAGGGCAAGGGCCCCTGGCCAATGTGGCAATGTGACGGGCTGGAGTCAGACCTCACTTTCCCAGTCTGAGTGCTTGTGGACTGTTCTGGAAAATGGGATCTCACTACAGCTTCTATGCCTTAATCCTAAATGGACCACCTTTGACTAATTCTTCTAAAAGTACTGTGTATGCAAGCTGACATCCCAAATATCTGAGTTTTAAGGAATATCTGAGTTTAAGCACGTAATATCCTTGTGCTTTACTAGGAGTTTTCGAGAAGTCAGGGAGAAGATAGACTATTTTAGGGGGTCAGAGGGCTACCTGTGGTTATGAGCTCCTAAAGTGACATTTGAAGTCTGCCCTACTTCCATATGGAGTAGACTGAATGCTTGGCAGTCTTATATCCTGTATATTTGTGAGAAAGAGACCAGCTCCTCCCATATTGGTTAGGACATAAGACTGGAAAACTCTGATGGGGGGTTTGAGTTAAGACTTGAGCTGTATATGTTCCTGGGGAAGAAAAGATGATGAATTAAAACAGTTCCAAGAAACTGTAATGCGGGTGGTCAATGTCAGTGATCTTGGCCAAGACAGGGTCAGGGAGCCTGGGTTAGGGTCACTGGAAAGTTCAGCCCAGGCATGGATGATCACTAAGATCAAAACTGGGGACCTGGAGTCTAAAGATTCGATGGAAAGTCCAATGTAAGCACCCAGTTGAAGTCTGATTGAGGAGGACAGTCATATAAACCACCACCAGACTCCCCCACAACACCCTTCTATGCTTTTCACGTTCGAGGTAAACAAAGAATTAGAGAAAACTATTGAGGGTGGGAGGAGAAGGGGGAGACAGAAGGGGAGATGGCTGGATGGCTTCACCGACTCAATGGACAGGAGTTTGAGCAAGCTCCAGGAGACGGTGAAGGACAGGGAAGCCTGCGGTGCTGCAGCCCATGGGGTCGCCAAGAGTCGGACACGACTGAGTGACTGAACTACAGCTGATGATGAACTGGGACAGCACGTGGCACACCAGGGCACTTCATGGAATCTTTGAACGGGACTAGTGTCTGTCTTTCTGCTTAAGGAGAGAAGAAAGAGAAAGCAGGAAGACTTGGGCTCTTCCCAGAGTCGAGAGCAAAGCCTTCTGGCAGAATTGAGGGGAAAGCATGGCCCTGGGGACACCTCTGGTTGCAGGCATGGAGGCCTTGGGTTTCTGTTTAGCTTTAGANAAAATATCCAGAATAGCTTTAATTAATCCCCAGTTTTTGGACACAGAAGCTGTTTCTTCTTTGTTACTAGAAGTATACAGCTGTGACCACCCTTGGCACTAAATCTCTATGCACACTGATGGCTATTTTATAAACTAAAATCCCAGAGGTGGAGGAATTACTGGCTCAAAAGATTTAAAACTCTTGTCCAGCCATTGCTAGCTTTCCTTCCAGAGGGTTTTCCTAGCTGCTAACCTTCTCTTGGTCCCTGTGACTGAAACCCTCTCCTGGACCCTCCAAGCCCAGGTTTTCAGTTTACAGCCTGTGGCTGCCGATAGCATACCATGATGTAAATGGTGGCCATAACCGAGTGCTGTCCACAGCATAAAGCTGAGTCTTATTTTTTGAAAAGCCAGTTTGGCAGTCCGTGTCTTTCGATTGGGTTGTTGATCTGTTCACATTCTGGTCTGCTTCTCCTGGAGTGATACACCTGCTGTCTGAGCAGAGATGGGGTGGGTGGGAGCCTCTGGTCTCCTGCTGTGGATCCTCTCCTTATGAATGAGTTGGTGTAGGGTCAATTGAGGGCTCAGTATTGCCAGCCCATCATACCTGGGGTAAACATTCTGCCCCATCAGGTAGGAGCCTCATCTTTTCAGCCATTCTTCCCTGGAATTCTGAAAGCCTGAGAAACACCGGTCACCCATGCCTTTCAAAATGAAATTGTAGCTCCACTGGGATGAGGTGGGGAGAGGAGCTCTGTCTTTTTGGCTGGACCTGCCCAGATCAGAGCGCTTGTGATCGAGTTACCCAGGGTGGGGGTGACAGTGGGCTCAGATTCCCTAGACCCCCACCATTCTTACTGAGCTTTAGTTGATTTTCTTGACTATTTCTCCAGTTGCTAAATGCCCTTACGACAGTCCCCAGGAGGTTTAGATGACTGTTTTAAAAAATAATTTTCACTAGTTAAGTGGTTGCTTTTCCAGGGAGAATGGAATCATTGGACTCCCCCATTCATTCCAGAATTCTTCTAAAGGCAACTCTGAACTACATGAAGATAAACGTTTCCTTTTTCTTTTTTTTTTCAATTGCCTGGCATGTGGGCTGTAATTCACCATTTTTGTCTGAGGGAAAAGGTTTAGCACAAGTATTTTTATTGCAATAAGTGACTGAGTCTCCTGATACGACATTAAATATTTGTAATGCTACAGTTTTGATCCAGAAAGGAAACTCACTGTTATAGCTGCAGTTCTTGCTCCATGAATATTTAACCCAACAACTTGTGAATTTTTATTACTCAATGCCTTTGGACCAGTGGTCCTTTTATAGGTTTAAATCCTCAACTTGGTCTTAGAGATAAATTTATTATTTGGTATTTGCTCCCTAGGGAGAGATTTAGTCTAGCTAGATTTTTATGGGGTTTTATGACCAGACAACAATGCTCTACAGAGGTCCTTAAAATGTCTAGTCATGTGTGCATTCTGTTCAAATACTCTGAGATTTTGATGTTTGCTGGAGAATTTATCCACTCTCCTTTATCCATACTGCAGACCAAGATGCTAAAGAAACCAAAACAAGTAGCCAAGTGACCTTTATGCTCTGCTGTGTTCTCTGATCTTTGGAGAAATTGAGTGTGGCAGGGTGTATTTCATTTTCTCCCCCTTTGCCTTTCTGATGTGAAGAACTGACTCGTTTGAAAAGACCCTGATGCTAGGAAAGATTGCAGGCGGGAGGAGAAAGGGACGACAGAGGATGAGATGGTTGGATGGCATCACCGACTTGACGGACATGGGTTTGGGTGGACTCCGGGAGTTGGTGATGGACAGGGAAGCCTGGCATGCTGCAGTCCGTGGGGTCANTGATGCTAGGAAAGATTGCAGGCGGGAGGAGAAAGGGACGACAGAGGATGAGATGGTTGGATGGCATCACCGACTTGACGGACATGGGTTTGGGTGGACTCCGGGAGTTGGTGATGGACAGGGAAGCCTGGCATGCTGCAGTCTGTGGGGTCACAAAGAGTCAGACACAACTGAGCGACCGAACTGAACTGCCTTTATTTTAGCCGCATTTCACATGTTTGCAGGATAAAGGGTTCCCCAGACCCTCAGCAGTGAAAGCACTAGGTCCAGTGAAAGTCCTAACCGCTGGACTGCCAGGAAACTCCCTCCCCTTTGTCTGTTAAGGACTGTTGTTGTTTTTCAGTTTGGCTTCCCCGCTGGCTCAGCTGGTAAAGAGTCTGCCTGCAATGCGGGAGACCTGGGTTTGATCCCTGGGTTAGGAAGATCCCCTGGAGAAGGGAAAGGCTACCCACACCAGTATTCTGGGCTGGAGAATTCCATGGACTGTATAGTCCATAAGATGTGTATAAGAGACAGGTTTNCTCAGCTGGTAAAGAGTCTGCCTGCAATGTGGGAGACCTGGGTTCGATCCCTGGGTTAGGAAGATCCCCTGGAGAAGGGAAAGGCTACCCACTCCAGTATTCTGGGCTGGAGAATTCCATGGACTGTATAGTCCATAGGGTCACCATGTCTGACTCTTCTGTGACCCCATCAACTGTAGCCCACTAGGCTCTTCTGTCCATGGAATTTCCCAAGCAAGAATGCTGGAGTGGGTTGCCACTTCCTTCTTCAGGGAATTTGCCTGACCCAGGGGTCAAACCCACGTCTCTTGCATTGCAGGCGGATTCTTTACCACTGAGCCACTAGGGAAGCCTTTTAAGGTTTACTTACAAGGATTTATCAGTATCCTTCATATATCTAATATACTATGCTCTATGTGCATATTTCCCATCTAATATTTGAATCATTGACATGTATGGAGGATCCATTTAAGCCACATTTACAAAGTAAGTGGCTGGTTAGAACGTTCTCATGTGAGTTATAGCTTTTAACCAGGTATCATTTAAAAATGATTTATTTCTTTGTGTCTGTGCTGGGTCTTCACTACTCTTTATGGGCTTTCTCTAGTCATGGTGAGCAGGGGCCACTCTCTAGTTGCAGGGCAACTAGAGAAGAGCTGCTCATTGTGGTGAATTTGCCCGTGGGTCACTGGCTTCAGTAGTCATGGTGCATGGGCTTAGTTGCCCCTCAGCATGTGGGATCTGTCCCGAACAGGGATCAAACCCAGGTGCCCTGCACTGGCAGGCAGATTCTTAACCGCTGGCTCACCAGGGAAGTCTCTAACCAGATACAGTTTTAATTCAACCCTTTGGGCTCTTAGAAACTAGCTAGTCACCCCTCCTTTTCCACTATCAACCAAAAGCTTATTGATGACTTACAATGGGTAATACTCCAAGTGGTATCTCAGGGATATGAAGAAATATCAGCCTGACTCTCTTGCAAGGACCCCTGTCAGGCAAAGCTCCATGTGTTAAATTATGAAGCAGACAAAAGCTTGTTCTTGTCTTTTGGATTCTGCTTTAAAATAAATTCTCCTATGTGTTCCTTTCTTCTCTCAGATACTATCTGCCCTTTTATCTTGCCCTTCCTTTCATGCTTTTGAACACTGTTTTGAAAAGATATTTCCACTACATGGATCCAGGTGACATGTCTGTCTTCTAAAGGAAGTTGTGGGTCCAGCACTTCAGGGCAAGGGCCCCTGGCCAATGTGGCAATGTGACGGGCTGGAGTCAGACCTCACTTTCCCAGTCTGAGTGCTTGTGGACTGTTCTGGAAAATGGGATCTCACTACAGCTTCTATGCCTTAATCCTAAATGGACCACCTTTGACTAATTCTTCTAAAAGTACTGTGTATGCAAGCTGACATCCCAAATATCTGAGTTTTAAGGAATATCTGAGTTTAAGCACGTAATATCCTTGTGCTTTACTAGGAGTTTTCGAGAAGTCAGGGAGAAGATAGACTATTTTAGGGGGTCAGAGGGCTACCTGTGGTTATGAGCTCCTAAAGTGACATTTGAAGTCTGCCCTACTTCCATATGGAGTAGACTGAATGCTTGGCAGTCTTATATCCTGTATATTTGTGAGAAAGAGACCAGCTCCTCCCATATTGGTTAGGACATAAGACTGGAAAACTCTGATGGGGGGTTTGAGTTAAGACTTGAGCTGTATATGTTCCTGGGGAAGAAAAGATGATGAATTAAAACAGTTCCAAGAAACTGTAATGCGGGTGGTCAATGTCAGTGATCTTGGCCAAGACAGGGTCAGGGAGCCTGGGTTAGGGTCACTGGAAAGTTCAGCCCAGGCATGGATGATCACTAAGATCAAAACTGGGGACCTGGAGTCTAAAGATTCGATGGAAAGTCCAATGTAAGCACCCAGTTGAAGTCTGATTGAGGAGGACAGTCATATAAACCACCACCAGACTCCCCCACAACACCCTTCTATGCTTTTCACGTTCGAGGTAAACAAAGAATTAGAGAAAACTATTGAGGGTGGGAGGAGAAGGGGGAGACAGAAGGGGAGATGGCTGGATGGCTTCACCGACTCAATGGACAGGAGTTTGAGCAAGCTCCAGGAGACGGTGAAGGACAGGGAAGCCTGCGGTGCTGCAGCCCATGGGGTCGCCAAGAGTCGGACACGACTGAGTGACTGAACTACAGCTGATGATGAACTGGGACAGCACGTGGCACACCAGGGCACTTCATGGAATCTTTGAACGGGACTAGTGTCTGTCTTTCTGCTTAAGGAGAGAAGAAAGAGAAAGCAGGAAGACTTGGGCTCTTCCCAGAGTCGAGAGCAAAGCCTTCTGGCAGAATTGAGGGGAAAGCATGGCCCTGGGGACACCTCTGGTTGCAGGCATGGAGGCCTTGGGTTTCTGTTTAGCTTTAGATGCTATTCTTTCACCATAACAATGGGGACTCTGCTCTCAGTACACACGTGGGCAGCCCTTCCTTTTTTTGCTTTAACGTTTCTTGGTAATCCATGGCCAGTGGGTATCACTGAGACCCAGGTCTACCTGCCTCAAGGGCAGAAAGGAGAAGGAGAGAGAGAGAAAGTACAGGAGAGTTAGTTGGTTCTATTACCAATTCTGTTTGAGTTTCTGTAGAGGGTTCAGTTCAGTTCAGTCACTCAGTCAGAAGGGGGTTTATATACAATTAGCAGCAAAGTCTGGAGAGAGCCAGTGCATTTTATGACTTTGTGACACTTAGGAGGGTGTTCTGTCTCTTATTTATCTAATTTTTGAAACAGTTCAGTTTAGTTCAGTTCAGTCACTCAGTCATGTTTGACTCTTTGCGAACCCATGAACCACAGCACGCCAGGCCTCCCTGTCCATCACCAACTCCCGGAGTCCACTCAAACCCATGTCCATCGAGTCAGTGATGCCATCCAACCATCTCATCCTCTGTTGTCCCCTTCTCCTCCTGACCTCAATCTTTCCCAGCATCAAAGTCTTTTCAAATGAATCAGCTCTTTGCATGAGGTGGCCAAAATATTGGAGTTTCAGCTTCAGCATCAGTCCTTCCAATGAACACCCAGGACTGATCTCCTTTAGGATGGACTGGTTGGATCTCCTTGCAGTCCAAGGGACTCTCAAGAGTCTTCTCCAACACCACAGTTCAAAAGCATCAGTTCTTTGGTGCTCAGCTTTCTTTATAGTCCAACTCTCACATCCATACATGACCACTGGAAAACCATAGCCTTGACTAGACAGACCTTTGTTGACAAAGTAATGTCTCTGCTTTTTAATATAAAGGATGCTTATTGTCCCCCATTTTGTTGGAGAGGCCAAGTATGCAAATTGAACCCAATATTTATAAAAGAATCTTGGTGATTAGAATTTTAAATGGTAATTAATTTATTAGTGATTAGGTATTGCAAAGATACTTGGCTGCATTCAACAAGAAGGGCTGCTCATGTAGCCACTAATAATCCAACTATTATGCACAGAACTGAAGAACTGTTTCTCCTTAAGTGATGTGCTCAATAATTAAAATAGTTAGCAATGACTCTAAGAATTTTGTTTTGTAAAGTTTGTTTACAAACTGACAAAGAAAGTGAAAGTTGTTCAGTCATGTCCGACTCTTTGCGACCTCATGGACTATACAGTCCGTGGAATTGTCCAGGCCAGAATACCGGAGTAGGTAGCCTTTCCCTTCTCCAGGGGATCTTGCCAACCCAGGGATGGAACCCAGGTCTCCCGCGTTGCAGGCGGGTTCTTTCCCAGCTGAGCTCTGAGGGAAGCCCTAGACTGACAGTGCCTTCATGTTTTAAGTCGTTTTTCAATTCTACAGGAGGGAGTAAACACAGATGTGGCTGTGAACGCCAACCATGCACTGGAAATGTTTAATTCCAGGCAAAAGGAGACAGGGCAGCAGAGAATGAGATGGTTAGGGAGCATCACCAACTCAAAGGACATGAACCTGGGAAAACTCCTGGAGACAGTGGAGGACAGTGGAGCCTGGCCTGCTGCGGCCCACGGGGTCACAAAGAGGCGGGCATGACCTGGTGGCGGAAAAGCAGCAGCCCCACTAGAATCGTGACACGCCTGCTGCGCACAACACAGCTTCCCAATGAGCCTTTCTCCCTGGCAACGCTGTCCTCAGCCCTCCCATGCGTGCAGAGTGTTTCGCTGGGTGGTTGCGTGTCTTGGGGATGACTGGCATGTGATTTAGCAATTGCCATTTCCCCCCAGGGATACCAGAATGCTTCATGTAGGTTTCCAGAGCTCTTAGGACAGGAAAAAGCTTCTTAAAGTAAAGAGAATGAGTATCTGCCAGGCTTAGTACTAGGAATATGATGTCATCTACTGTAATAGGGGTTCTTGAGGTTGGCTCATCTGCAGCTCCAACAGAGAGACTTTTTAAAAAGTGGATTCCTATGTCTACCCCTGATGAATCTATCATGTGTCTATGGCAGGTTTGAGCATCTTTACTTTATAATAAGCTCCTCAGAAAATCCTGACATACACAAGATGCTTGTCAATAAACCTTAAGTGTTCCCTTCTGATAATTTTCAAACAGCCACATCTTGGACACTTGTATCATGAAAATTGGTGAGTTATTGATGATCTTTTCTTACTGGACTATTTCCTTTCATTGTAAATTACAATGAACAGTAAAGCATGATGTAACATACCAGAGCTTAAAATGCAAAGGATCACTTCTGTTCAATAACTCAATTTATCAATTTCAGACTGTAAACATATTTAAATATTTTGATGAGTGTCAACAGCCTTTGTTTTGTTGGCTGAAACTTAGATGTGCTATTAGCATTGATCAATAATTATTATTTGTAGGATTCTTGCTGGATCAACACAGCCTGGAGTGCCCCTCAGGTATGAGCTCTATCTTGTATTAAAAGTTTTCAGGCCCCAGGAAAAATCATCTGAAAGAATGCGCTTACTGGAGAAAAATACAGTTAAAATGAGAGTTTTGATCTATAGTCATTGATTTTGGCAACTTGGCCTCTCAGAGTAAAAACCAGTTTTAAGTGTTTTTGAAAAAGGATTATGAAGGATTTGCATTTGTTTAATGTGAACTACAGTTCTGCAAGTTGCCCAAAATGTCACCATCCTCGATTTAATCCTTTAAATTACGGTTTCGGGTGTGTCTGTCACACGAAAAGTGCTGTTTCATGTCAGTCTAAAGATATTTTAGCAGCATTGCAACAGAGAGCACAGGCCCCTGCAGCTGAAACAGAAACGTCGCAGGTCTTAACGTGTGTTCTTGGCCAAGGCAGGGCTCTCTGAGCGCTGCGTGGAGCAGAGAATTAAGTGGGCTGTGACATCGTCTGATACACCAGCTTCTCAACTCCACTCGCTTCTCTCCGCCTCAAGATGGATCCATTATCAGACATCAGGAGTGGAAATCTTCTCAGGAGTGTGGGCACCTGGTTTTTCTCAAGGGCCGCCCTCGAAGGCAGAGGAGACAGCACCAGAGCATCTGGAGTAAGTCTTGCTGCCCGTGTTAAGGCCTTTCCCCTCCTCCAGGGCAGTCCCACCTCTGCTGCTCTCTCATCTTTCCTATCTCTTGTCTTTTCCTGGGAGCTCAGGGTGGGACCAGGGACCATCTCTGCGATGCTCTTTCAGCTCCTGAATCACTCTTACAGAAGCAGAGAGAGGGATGGGTTTTCTTCCTCCACGAAAACTGGCTGTTGTCTGTGTGTGTGAGTTCCCTTCTCATCCATACCGATGTCTTTATTATCATTCTTAAGCTTAGCAATTACTATGTAGGGTAAAAATTCCTCATGTTGAAGGAGGGGAAAAAAAAAGGGCTCAGAAATGATAGTGGCATGAATGGAAGAGAGTGAGAGGTCTGATCTCATTAAATGCCTACATTTGCAAAAGGTGGAGCTGGATTCTAGGAGCTTCGAAAGCCAAGGTGACTGGTTTAAATTTGATGGAGAAGGGGAAAAGGGGCCAAGCGCGCTCTGGGATGTAGGCACACTTGCAGGAAGTTTGCCGGGAGCACTTCCCAGGTCCCTGCCCAAGGAAGGAAGGAGGGCTTGTCGACAGCGGCCTCAGCTGACGGCCCCGGGAAGGACCTCAGAAGCTGGTGCATTTTCAGGGGGCCCTGGCCTTGCTCCTCTCACACTGGCCAGTCACTGGCTGTGGCTTCCTCTGCCCCTGGTGGGGTGTCACGGGGTGAAGGAGCGCTCCTCCCCTGAGAGCAGTTTGCAGAGAGAATGGCAGCCACGACCAGTCATCTGGTGGGAGCGGGTGTGGAGAGTGCTTCGCCCATGAAGGAGGGGTGGGCGGCACATTGTGGGGTCCCTTACAGGCATCTTGCTGTCCATCACTGCCATGTCTTAAGGAATCTGTTGTTGGGACAAAATGCTTACTTGGAGGTTGGGTATGTCTTCGGCAGAATGACTGAGCGAGTCCTGCAACCTGAAAGGCAGAAAGCATCCTCGAAGGCTGTAGGTTGACGGCAAAGCTCTCTGGAGGAGGATCTGCATCAGTACGAATCCTCGTTCCCCTAATGGGACTGGGTCGCGTCCATCGTGCGCTTGACCGGCTCTGTAGCAGTATTTAAGCGTGCCATCTCGCTTCGCATTCAAAGCCTGCTGGTGGCGTGCTGTGTTTCATTATCATTTTCCTGGTTGTCAGCATTTTTGTGATACAATTAGAGGCATGTGATTCCCAGAACAAATGAGCCATTTCGAATATCGTGAGTTGTGTAATTCAATATCATAAGAGCCCGTAGAATAATTGAGTTTAGAGAAACAAATATGCACGAGTGTGGACTGAGCAATCTGGCGGATGAGGATCCTGAGAGTTCCTGACCCTCCTGATTGGGTCACTGCGTGGAGGTGACACCCAAGGAAGGAGCCGCGCACCTGCGGCTCCACGCCTGCCTTGCCGAAGCTGCTCTTGCCTAGTAAGGAGCAGGGTCTGGTCTCCCTTGGACCTTTGGACAGTGCAGTTCACGTAAGCAAGAACTGTGAATGTGATCTCTACTGTGAATAAAGAACAATTTAGTTTTCCCATTGTAGAGATTCAGCCAGAAGTGAATGCATTTCATTTTCTTTTCAGGAAACACGTGTGGCTTTGAATCTTGGATTTCCGTATCTCAATTGAACTCATCACACTGCTTTTAATGCTTCTTCAGGTCATGTGCTTTGGCTGGGGAGGTGACAGTAGGGGTCTGTGAGCTGCAGGGAATGTGCGAAAGGGAATGTGAGAGGGGGCTGGATGATCCAACTGCCTTATGGAGCCAAGGAAAGCCATCTGCTTAGCTGCATCAGCCTGGACAGAGGGCCCAGGACTTCCAGGCTTTGTAGTGACCCAGTCACGGCCCCTCCCCCTGCACTGCTGTGCGGCCACCTGCAGCTGTTTCTCACGGGGCTGGTCAGTGGTCTCCGTGGCTGCTACGGCCCCTCCTGCGACTGGAGTCTGCCACCCTGCAGGGCCCTGACCTTGTCTCTCATCGCCCGCTCCTCTGGTTCTGTTGAAAAAAACTGTATTGGGGCATACCTGATTTGCACTTGTATTAGCTTCCGCTGTACAGCAAAGTGACTCAGTCACACATACACACATAGCCACTCTTTTCCAGATTCTTCTCCCATATAGGTCACTACAGAGTATTGAGTAGAATTTCCTGTGCCATACTGTAGGTCCTAAAGGAAATCAAGCCTGGATATTCATTGGAAGGGCTGATGCTGAGGCTGAAGCTCCAATACTTTGGCCACATGATGCAAAGAACCGACTCAATGGAAAAGATCCTGATGCTGGGAGAGATTGAGGGCAGGAGGAGAAGGGGACGACAGAGGAGGAGATGGTTGGATGGCACCACGGACTCAATGGACATGAGTTTGAGCAAGCTCCGGGAGATGGTGAAGGACAGGGAGGCCTGGTGTGCTGCAAAGAGTCCATGGAGTTGCAAAGAGTCGGACATGACTGAGCGAGTGAGCAACAGCAAAACAGTGGGTCCTGTTGCGTATCTATTTTACACATAGCAGTGTGTATATGATCGTTTCACCCTCCCGATTTCTCCCTCCTCCCCTTACCCCCTGGTAACCGTGTTTGTTTTCTATATCTATGACTCTATTTCTGTTTTGTAAATAAGTTCATCTGTGCCATCGTGTTTTTAGATCCCACATGGAAGTGACGTCATGTGGTATTTGTTCATCTGTCTGACTACTTCACTTAGTATGACCGCCTCCGGGTCCATCCATGTAATGCAAATGCCACTCGTCCATTCTTGATCCTTACCCACCACCCGTTTCATTTTCCTCTCAGTGGGTTAATCTAGCAAGGAACCCACTTTATAACTTATTTAGATGTGTTGCTATTTCATCTGTGGAGGGGAGACCACCCTGCAAGGTGAGTTCTAACCTGTCCTCACAGCTGGGGGGCTCTCTCAGTGATAGATCTTCCTTTAAGGTCCCACCTTGGACCACCCCCACCTCGTATCTTGGAGGTGCAGAAGTAGAACCTTTCTGCTTATCGTCTCCATTTCTGCAAATGAGAATACTGAAAATAGAAGGATTTCAGTTCAGTTCAGTCGTGTCCTACTCTTTTCTACCCCGTGGACCGCAGCAGGCCAGGCCTCCCTGTCCATCACCAACTCCCAGAGCTTACTCAAACTCATGTCCATCGAGTCATCGAGCCGGTGATGCAATCCAACCATCTCATCCTCTGTCGTCCCCTTCTCCTCCTGCCTTCAATCTTTCCCAGCATCAGGGTCTTTTCCAGTGAGTCAGTTCTTTGCATCAGGTGGCCAAAGTATTGGAGTTTCAGCTTCAGCATCAGTCCTTCCAATGACTAGAAGGAATTAAGCAATCGAAATGTCCCAGGAGTTGGTGAATGGCTAACACGTGGCATATCTATATAACAGGATCTTTTAAACCCATTAGCTGGGTTGCCAGGCAAATATTTAATGACCATAATAACTGAGGGAAATGCTCATGAGGAAACATGAAGTGGTGAGCAGGATGTGCTGTTGTAGAATTTCAGTAGTTCGCATTCTGTGAGTCACCCTGAGGCTCCAGCACATGTTGTAAGGTTACTGAGGATGTATCTGTACCCGGCAGACTCTGAGTCTGTCCCATGAGGCAGGGAGGGGGGCGTTCCTTAGCCAGAAGGGCGGCCGACCCTGCTGTCTACACATTCTCGCGGCCATATCTCAAAACCGTTTGTTGGTTTACACTTTCCAGATATTCACTGACTTGCCCCCAGCAATCAGTTCCATTTCTTTGTAAAACACAGTTCCTCAGAGAACACCAACTTCCAGTCTTGCTGAAATAAAAAGTGAAACAGTCAAACAAGCCAATGGTCCTAGAAAACATAACCCGAACTTCAAAAGTATAGAATGCCAAATTCAGTCATAACTTAAAGCTGTGTTGTAACTAAGGCAGCCTGCATTCTATTTATAAGCCAGGAAAACAACGTGAGATGTGGCAGTGAGGATTCTGGGCAGTGCCAGACCTGTCCAAGCGAGAAAGAGGCTTGATTAAAACCCAGAAAGGTGGTTGATGTGAGGTGAAGCCATGCACGCGATCGAGTATGTCTCACGTGAAAAGTGAATGTTTTGCTAGGATCCAAGAGTCTGTGCAAATGACCCTGTGATGCTACCGGGGGTGAAATTTCTAGGATCTCCATGAACCAATGATCTATCACAGGTCAGCGGGGCAGGGACACTGGTGTCCTGGGCAAACACGCTTCCTCTGGAGCCTAGAGGTTGCTGGAGGAGCCAGGCGGTGGGGGACGCATGTTGGGTAGAGTGAAGTGAGGTGAAAGTCGCTCAGTCGTGTCTGACTCTTTGTGACCCCATGGACTATACAGTCCATGGAATTCTCCAGGCCAGAATACTGGAGTGGGTAGCCTTTTCCTTCTCCAGGGGATCTTCCCAACCCAGGGATTGAAGCCAGGTCTCCCATATTGCAGGCAGATTCTTTACCAGCTGAGCCACAAGGGAAGCCCATTTAGTAGAGACCAAACCAGGTATTTAAAAAGCCTGACATAGAAAAGAACTTATGGTTACCAAAGGGGAAACGAGGAGCGGGGGTCCCTTTGCCCCAACATGGGGTCATGCGATGGGGAGTACTCGATCCACGGCTCCCCACGTACGGTCAGCATGTAATCTCTGCTACAACACCAGCACCGCTTTTCACATCAAGAAGCCCTCTGCAGCAGGGGCAGAGTTTTACTGTGGAATGGCAGGTGTGTGCTTTAACTCTCCTGCTGGCGTTTGCCAGAGGCCTGTCTACTCCTGGTCCCCAGGGCCTGGATCTGCCGGGCGCATGGCCCACCTGGGCAGGCACTGGATTTGCTGCAGAACTCACTTCTGCCCCGGGGCATTCCTGAACCTAGGTTTGGGAAATAGCATATGTCAGACTGCAGAATCTTGTCCCAGCCTATTATCAGTTGACTTGAAAGGCTGCAGAAGAGGCCATTGTGCCTTTATTTTTTGGTGGCGGGTGATACAAGTTGCAACAAGTCCTTGACAGTAAAGGGTTATTTTGATCTGTCCTGGACCACCGGAGCTATGAAACTTCACTATTGGAGCAAACTGGCAAGACTCTGAATGTCCACAGAATTTTTTTTCCCAGTAACTGGCCAGGATAGATCTCATGGAACACATAGAAGTAACATGTAACACGTAACCATTCATGTTGTCTGATTCTGGGTCGTGATTTGGAAACACCATTGGAATTTATGGCTTAGAATTCTAGATCTTGTTCAAGCTACCGGTATGTTACCTTTTCATTTGAACTGTTGTCCTGGAAACCTTTGAAGCAACTGGAGGTGGAACAAATTCCTATGTAGCTTTCAGCTACAGGGCCTCTTTTCTACGTCTGAACGTGGGTCTCTCGAGGGGATCAGAATGATCTCTGCAATCTCTGCAAAAGGAGCATCCTTGGGAAGTTTCATGAAGGAAACACACTTACACTCCATTTTGCGGCCTCTCACATCTGCAGTGACTCTGTGATAAGACGTGTGCTTAAAAATCTATTACAGTGGGGTGATGATAGACGGTCAATTGTTTTGAATTTGTGTCAGCACCATAAACAATTTCACATCTCAAATGAGATTTCTACTCAAACATTCATGCTAGAGTGCCATGCAAAACACCGACAGGTTTGAGCAAATAGCATGGGGCTGCTTGGGCTTTAAAATATTGGGATAGATTAGAATGTATTATTCATCTCAACTCTTTCCGCTGGTTTGAGATGCAAAATTATTTCTGTGGCTAGTTCTGAATAAATATGTGAGCTAGGACCTTAGTGATCTTGACATGTTCATCTAGCTTGATGTGAAATGTAGAAATTCCACCTCACGCTGCAGTTTGACCTCTTCTTCAGGGCCTAATGGCCCTTTCACCTGTTATTCTTGACATTGCTATTTAAAAAAAAAAAAAAAATGTCTGACACTTTGCGACCCCATGGACTGTAGCCCGCCAGGCTCCTCTGTCCATGGGGATTCTCCAGGCAAGAATACTGGAATGGGTTGTCATGTCCTCCTCCAGGGGAGCTTCCTGACCCAGGGATTGAACCAGCATCTCCTGTGTCTCCTGCATTGGCAGGTGGATTCTTTAATGCAGGTGCCAACAGGGCTCAAATTCCTGACTGTTCTTAATGCAGATACTAGTCAATTTGAAAATACAGGTATTAGCCCTGCATTTTCACTGAGAAAGCAGTAAAACGGCTACTTGTAAAAACTGGTTTACTCCAGGTTTGTAGGAGTAGACATGTTATAAGTCAGTTCCCCTATTTTTCTGTGTGGTTCTGAAATTTGGAACTGTTAACACCATACATCTTATATCATTGACTTTCCATAGATTTTCTGAAAAGAAAGCCTCTACTTCCAAGTGTTGAAATCTGGCTCTTGTCCTCATGGATGCCTTCCAGGGGCATCCTTGCTCACAAGATTTGTGGACCCTGGGGAAGACTCCACTCTTGGACCAGATCACATCCCAGGAGCCTGGGGATGCCCTGAAGGCCTTCACTGCTTGTGCAACTATGTCTTTCTGTGGTTCTATGGGTCCCAGCACCCACCCCATGAAATGTCGCTGCAGCATGGTGAGATGTCCCATATTTCATGAAGTAACTTCAGGCTTAACCATAAACTCAGATAACATTTCTCTCTCAATATGGGCAAAAGCAAAGGCATGATCATTTGATATATGGTTTTTCCAATAGTCATGCATGGGTGTGAGAGCTGGACCATAAAGAAGGCTGAGGGCCAAACAATTGATGCTTTTGAACTGTGGTGTTGGAGAAGACTCCTAAGAGTCCCTTGGACTGCAAGGAGATCCAACCAGTCAATCCTAAAGGAAATCAACCCTTAATATTCACTGAAAGTACTGATGCTGAAGCTGAAGCTTCAATCCTTTGGCCACCTGATGGGAAGAGCTGACTCATTTGAAAAGACCTTGATGCTGAGAAAGATCGAAGGCAGGAGGAGAAGGGGGTGACAGAGGATGAGATGGCTGGATAGCATCACCGACTAGATGGACATGAGTTTGAGCAGACTCTGGGAGATAGTGAAGGACAGGGAGGCCTGGCGTGCTGCGGTCCATGGGGTCGCAAAGAGTGGGACACGACTGAGCGCCTGAACAACAGCAGTGGCTAGAATGGTGCTGTTGCCTACAGGCACTGGATCCCCGGAGCGAACTCATCTGGTGGAGCTAAAACTCTGATTCTCCTCCCCTTATGCCTGGGAATATCTTCTACTCTTTTCTGAATTTGACTAATTTAGATGCCTCTTTTGTGATAATGTGGTGTCTGAAAGTGAAAGTGTCAACCTCTCAGTCATATCTGACTCTTTGTGACTGCATTGACTGTAGCCCACCAGGCTCCTCTGTCCATGGGATTCTCCAGGCAAGAGTACTGGAGTCAGCTGCCATTCCATCCTCCAGGGGATGTGGTATGTGCATAGAATAAAGTACTCTTCAGCCTTTAAAAAGAAGGGCGTCTTGGTGTTTTTTGGCTTGTATCTGAAGTCCTAGGAAGACTTAGGAGCTGCCTTGGGGGCCACGTGGACAGGACTAAAGAACCTGTGGGCTTGTCCTCCCTCCCAACCCCGTCCCTACCTCTGGTCACATTCACATTCCTTACATTCCTTACGTAAGAAAGCATCCTGGACTAGATGATCTGAATATGGTTACGGTCCTGATCTCAAGTGTTTTGCCCAGTTTTGGTCAAACAGGTGTCAGAGGAAATACTGCAGTCACCCTTTCCCTTGCTTTTCTCTCGGTTGGAACGTTCTCTGATTGTCTGACACGGGACACGGGCTGAGACCCTTTCTCGGCAGGCGCTTGGGCAGCAAACGGTGGTGACAATACCCAGGAGAGGCGCCCATCACAGCTCCGCCCTGGAAGCAGAGTCAAAGGAAGGCTGCGGGGCCGAAGGCAGATCATCTCCTCCTGTAGGAGGAGCACCCCCAGGGCGATCGATACAGCGAACCGGGACACTCGCCAGCCTCCTTGGCGAAGCGTTATCACGTGATTCCACTGCATTAGGGGTGCGTCCTTCCGGGGTTTACCAGTCCCAAGGAATGAAGCAGAGAGCGCTTCCTGAACTGTTTTTCTCCTTAGAATCAGCCACGTGTGATGGGCGTCCTGGTGAGTGGAAGTAACGATCAGATGTGGCTAGTTCCTCCGGAGAGGAGCTTGGGGGAGAAGAGAATGTCGTGGGTTGCAAACTGAACTTGCACTCCGGATGCGGCTGTGTTTACAGAGCCACTAGGTGGCGTATGAGCAGCAGGGATGATGGTGGTCGGAGCTGGACCAAAGCCCGCCTCCCAGGCTGTCTCTTATACACATCTAGATGTGTATAAGAGACAGACCCATCACAGCTCCGCCCTGGAAGCAGAGTCAAAGGAAGGCTGCGGGGCCGAAGGCAGATCATCTCCTCCTGTAGGAGGAGCACCCCCAGGGCGATCGATACAGCGAACCGGGACACTCGCCAGCCTCCTTGGCGAAGCGTTATCACGTGATTCCACTGCATTAGGGGTGCGTCCTTCCGGGGTTTACCAGTCCCAAGGAATGAAGCAGAGAGCGCTTCCTGAACTGTTTTTCTCCTTAGAATCAGCCACGTGTGATGGGCGTCCTGGTGAGTGGAAGTAACGATCAGATGTGGCTAGTTCCTCCGGAGAGGAGCTTGGGGGAGAAGAGAATGTCGTGGGTTGCAAACTGAACTTGCACTCCGGATGCGGCTGTGTTTACAGAGCCACTAGGTGGCGTATGAGCAGCAGGGATGATGGTGGTCGGAGCTGGACCAAAGCCCGCCTCCCGGGAGCTCCCTCGCCCGAACGCAGGTGTCAGAGCGCTGTGTGCAAAAATCCCTGGTCCCGTCTGTCTCTCTTTCCCTGTGGAAGCCGGGCTCAGGCTTTCTCCTGCCTCCTTAAAAAAGCACACGGTTTGCGTTCCTGAAAACTTCATTTAATCCTCTGGACTCCAGGGTGCAGCGTTTTTAATTTTAAAGCCCTTACAGATTCAAAATATCAGAGAATGTTTATGGACAAATCACAGGTTCAATAAAGGACTTGTATATAGACTATATAAGGAAATCTCAAACTCAAAAACAAAAAATTCTATTAGAAAATGGCCCAAAACATGAGCCAACATTTCATCAAAGAGGATGAAATGTGAAATGTTAGGCACTCAGCCGTGACTCTTTGAGATCCCATGGACTGTAGCTCACCAGGTTCCTCTGTCCATGGGATTTTCCAGGCAAGAATATGGGACTGGGTTGCCATTTCTTTCTCCAGGAGATCTTTTTAACCCAGTAATCAAGCCCAGGTCTCCCACATTGCTCCCCATCTGAGCCACCAGTTCAGTTCAGCTCAGTTCAGTCTCTCAGTCATGTCCGACTCTTTGTGACCCCATGAATCGCAGCACACCGGGCTTCCCTGTCCATCACCAACTCCCAGAGTTCACTCAGACTCACATCCATCGAGACCTGGGTTGGGAAGATCCCTGGAGAAGGAAATGGCAACCTACTCCAGTACTCTTGCCTGGAAAATCCCATGGACGGAGGAGCCTAGTAGACTACAGTCCATGGGGTCTCAGAGTCGGACACAACTGAGCAACTTCACTTTATTGGGGGTATAGTTGCTTTAGAATGTTATGTTAATTTCTGCTGTGCAACAAAGTGAATCAGCTATATGTTTGCATATACCCCCTCCCCCTTGAGGCTCCCACCCCCGATCCCACCTCTCTAGGTCATCATAGGGCACTGAGTTGAGTTCTCCATGCTGCACAGCGCCTTCCTGCTAGCTACCTGCTTTACAGCTGGTAGTGTAGGTATGCCAATCCTAATCTCCCAGTTCATCCCACCCTCCTGCCCTCATCCATTCTCCACGTCTGTGTCTCTGCTCCTGCTCTGGAGCAAGTTTCATCTGTACCACGTTTCTATATTCCATATATATGTGTTGACTTCCCTGGTGGTTCAGCTGGTAAAGAATCTGCCTGCAGTGCAGGAGACCTGTGTTCGATTCCTGGGTGGGGAAGATCCTCTGGAGAAGGAACAGCTACCCACTCCAGTATTCTTGGGCTTCCCTGGTGGCTCAGCTGGTAAAGAATCTGCCTGCAGTGCAGGAGACCTGGGTTCTATCCCTGGGTTGGGAAGATCCGCTGGAGAAGGGATAGGCTACCCACTCCAGTATTCTGGCCTGGAGAACTCCACGGGCTGTATAGTCCATGGGGTGGCAAAGAGTCAGACACGGCGGAGTCAGACACACACACACATTGATCATGAAGTGCCTCTTCTAGAAACTGGAAAATAGCTACTTTGTGTGGTCCAGAAGGAAACGGCAACCCACTCCAGTGCTCTTGCCTGGAGAATCCCAGGGACGGAGGAGCCTGGTGGGCTGCCGTCTATGGGGCCGCACAGAGTCGGGCACGACTGAAGCGACTTAGCTGCAGCTTAGTCCTGGTAAGAGGCTGTAAGTCTGCTTCTCCTCTTGGGCGTTCTTCTGGTTCCCAGAGAATGGAATCTACAAGAAACTACAACGAGGCCACGTGCTTTCTCGTTCCCTCCTCTTCTGAATGACCAATCTTGCAGAATTTTGTTACACTTTTTTCAGTCATTGGTTCATTGTTGTCTGTGATTTTGCAAGTCGGACATGATATCTTAGTCTGGTCATCCCCTCCTGGGATTACAGCCACTGATTCCAGGGCACTTGGTTCTATGTGTTGTTGCCTGTATGAGTGTTCTTGGAGAGTTTTGATAAGCCTTCCTATATAGTCTGGGCTCAAATTTTGACTTACAAATCAGGTGCTTAAAATTGTAACTTACGTTTCAAAATTTAATATCTAATTGGAGGTGCCACTCCATCAGGGTGATAGACATTTCCTGTCAATTTGAGTTCTTCCTCCCTTAGCTTTCTAGGCCAGCATGTGGGCACCAGGCATCCACATGCTTCCATGTGGCTGCATGGCAACAAGACACAGAGGGAGGACGCTGTAGGTGGGTCTCAAAGGCGCGGGCAGCTGGCCGAGAGGTCCAGACGCCTCCCTGCTCTTTGGTCAAGTCTGTGCTTGGACATGTGGGCTGTTTCCCTTCCATGTATGTTAGTGACAGTCTAAGGACATTTTCACTTACACATGAGCATTCATGACTTTAATGTTCCAAGGGTATGGATTACAAAAACAGAGGAAAATGATCACATAGATCGCTTAGGTGAGTGGATCGGACTTAGAATAGAAAAAGAAGTATTGATCCTGAAGCTTACCCATAGCATGGCCATATCCTCAGAGGGGTCCTGTGCGAGCTTGTCTTTTGCTCCCAGGATCAGCAGGATTGTAGCCACAAGTAGTTGGTTTTCTTAAAAGGACCCTCAAAGGAAACTCTTGCCATTTAGCCACACCTCTATTGCTCCAAGAAGATAAGTGCAAAATCCAGACCTTGAACATCCGGGTGGAATCTTCCTAAACCTGAAGCTGGGGGAGCTGTGAGACAGCTGTTACCATTCCTGCTTTCAGATCATCAGCTGCTGGTCCAAGGTGGGGTTTCCATGGAGAATGTAATGAAAGGATGTCTCCTCTCCTATCTCGCTCTTCTCTGGTCTCAGAATCAGGGAGGAGGCTATATGGAGGAAACTGAAGGTGAAGAATTTCTGCTTTCACTAAGAAAAATGATGTGATCAAGGAACAACTTTTGTCATGTCTCAATCATTTTAAGGGAAAATTACTTCTTTGAAAGGGGCATAAGGACTTCCCGTTTGATCCTTGGTCAGGGAATCCATGATCCCACATGCTGCTCGGCCTGGAAAACAGGAGGAGGACGGATGGGGGCATGTCTCCCCAGTATAGAGAATAACAGCAAACAGCTTAGAAGGGGGCGACCGTCTATACAGAGGACAGCTCTGCTGAAGTCCCACGCCACTAGGACATGGTTTCCTTCAGCAGACATTCTCAGTGATCTGTGATGAAGATTTTTTCAGCATTCTTACAAGGCTACCTCGGGAACTGTTCATTAGGAAACTTCGGTCACTCCACTGTATTACAGTGATGATTGCATTTTTTGCTCTTCATTCTGTCCAGCATGTCACTTTGAACCAAAATTAATTTTCTAGACAAAAGAGTCAGGACATAAATCCTCTGGGGACTCTCTAGCAATTTAGGTACACCTCCTCCTTCACCCGCATCTGTTAATGATATGCTGGGTAACTGCTTAGCACTGGGTGCAGGGCAGGCAGGTGGTGTCCACGTATTTGACAGATCTGAGCACCTATTAGGCACCAGAGATGCCGAAGGTAGGAGAATGGTTCTGGTCTTAAGGACAAAGACAAATGGAGGAGAGATGCGGATTAACAATTAAAACACAGCATTATTGCTTCCATTTGTGGAAGTCTCTTCTGAGATGAGCATCTGGCTGTATTTTTAACAATCATGATCATGAGGTTGAAGAGCTCCCTGAGGGCTCAGTGGGTAAAGAATCCACCTACCATGCAGGAAACGTAGGAGAAGTAGGTTCAATCCCTGGGTCAGGAAGATTCCTTGGAGGAGGAAATAGCAACCCACTGCAGTATCCTTGCCTGAAAAATCCCATGGACAGAAGAGCCTGGCAGCTACAGTCCACAGTCAAAGGGTCAGACACAACTGAGCGGACTGCAGACACACACACACACACACACTCACACACTCACACACACACTCACACACTCATACACACACTCACACACATTGATCATGAAATGTCTCTTCTAGAAATTGGAAAATAGCTACTTTGTGTGGTCCAGACAAAAACATGAATCAAAATGAGGATATGTGCTATTGGCTACTTAAAATTTTTCTTTTTGAATGGATAAAGAAGATGTAGGTTCGTATATACAACAGAATACTACTCAGTCATAAAAAGAATGAATATTGCCATTTGTAGTAGTGTGTATGGACCTAGAGGTTATCATACTAAGTGAAGTAAGTCAGACAAAGGAGAAATATATGATATCCTTTATATGTGGAATCTAAAAAGAAATGATACAATTGAACTTACTTTTAAAGCAGAAACAGGCTCACAGACTTAAAGAACAAACTTACGGTTGCTAGGGGGAAAGATGGGGGGAGGGATAGTTAGTTTAGGATGGACATGTTCACACTGGCTGTATTTAAAATGGATAAGCAGCAAAGACCCACTGTATTGCACATGGAGCTTTGCTCAGTGTTGTGTGGCAGCCTGGATGGGAGGGGAGTTGGGGAGAGAATGATGGGTACATGTATATGTATGACTGAGGCCCTTTGCTGTCCATCTGAGACTATCACAACACTCTTAATTTCTTTTTATTCAAAATAAAAAGTTTTAAGATTTTTTCTTTTTAAACTAGCAGGACCAAGTTTATAGATACATTTCTTTTTATTTAAAATAAAAAATTAAAAAAATTTTTCTTTTTGAACTAGCAAGACCAAGTTTATAGATAAAAGGACAAAGGATGTAATATTTCTTCTTTTTAGTCAATAAAAAAATTAGCTATGCAGAGGTTATTTATCTCTGTGCCTGACTGTGCTGGGGCTTTGCTGCTGCTCATGGCCACAGACGTGAGATGCATGGGCTCAGGAGCTGAGGTGCTCAGGCTTAGTAGCTGAGGTGCTCGGGCTTAGTAGCTGAGGTGCTCGGGCTTAGTTGCTCTGCTGCATGTGGGATCGTAGTTCCCCAACTAGGGACTGAACTTGTGTCCCCTGCATTGGCAGGCGGATTCTTAACCACTGGACCACCAGGAAAGACCTCAAAGATAATTTTTGTAGTTCTTGTGATAAGCTGCATTGCCACTGAGGTGTTGTTTGGCTCTTTCTGATTACTGATTTACAAAGCTCCTTTAAAGGCAAACTTCAGTTTTCCTTTCCAAATGGACAAAACTTCAGAATGTGCTAAACCTGATGACACAAACTATTTCCTACACCCTCCCTTAAGAATAGCTGTAAAGTCCTAGCTTGTAAGGTGTGGGTACCATTTTCTTTGCCTTGAAGATGGAATTCCTTGGAGGATTGTAAATAATACCTGAATATGATTTTTATTCACTTAGTGGATTGTCTGTGGTTTAATTTTCTCATCTCTAAAAATGAGGGATTTGGGTTAGATGATTTTAAGAACCCCAAGAAGACTCTTGAGAGTCCCTTTGACTGCAAGGAGATCCAACCAGTCCATTCTGAAGGAGATCAACCCTGGGATTTCTTTGGAAGGAATGATGCTAAAGCTGAAACTCCAGTACTTTGGCCACCTCGTGTGAAGAGTAGACTCATTGGAGAAGACTCTGATGCTGGGAGGGATTGGGGGCAGGAGGAGAAGGGGATGACTGAGGATGAGATGGCTGGATGGCATCACTGACTCGATGGACGTGGGTCTGAGTGAACTCCGGGAGATGGTGATGGACAGGGAGGCCTGGTGTGCTGCGATTCATGGGGTCACAAAGAGTCGGACTCGACTGAGCGACTGAACTGAACTGAAGAACTTACTATAACTGGATGACTCCAAGTATGGTAAAGCCAAATATTTAAACAAAATTTATTCTGTTAATGCAAGTACCCTGCTTATTTAACTTCTATGCAGAGCACATCATGAGGAACACTGGGCCAGATAAAGCACAAGCTGGAATCAAGATTGCCGGGAGAAATATCAATAACCTCAGATATGCAGATGACACCACCCTTATGGCAGAAAGTGAAGAGGAGCTAAAAAGCCTCTTGATGAAAGTGAAAGAGCAGAGTGAAAAAGTTGGCTTGAAGCTCAACGTTCAGAAAACTAAGATCATGGCATGGGAAATCGATGGGAAAACAGTGGAAACAGTGGCAGACTTTATTTTTTTGGGCTCCAAAATCACTGCAGATGGTGATCGCAGCCATGAGATTAAAAGACGCTTACTCCTTGGAAGAAAAGTTATGACCAACCTAGATAGCATATTCAAAAGCAGAGACATTACTTTGTCAACTAAGTTCCGTCTAGTCAAGGCTATGGTTTTTCCTGTGGTTATGTATGGATGTGAGAGTTGCACTGTGAAGAAAGCTGAACACTGAAGAATTGATGCTTTTGAACTGTGGTGTTGGAGAAGACTCTTGAGAGTCCCTTGGACTGCAGGGAAATCCAACTAGTCCATCCTAAAGGAGATCAGTCCTGGGATTTCTTTGGAAGGACTGATGCTAAAGCTGAAACTCCAATACTCTGGCCACCTCATGCGAAGAGTTGACTCATTGGAAAAGACTCTGATGCTGGGAGGGATTGGGGGCAGGAGAAGAAGGGGATGACAGAGAATGAGATGGCTGGATGGCATCACCGACTCGATGGATGTGAGTTTGAGTGAACTCCGGGAGATGGTGATGGACAGGGAGGCCTGGCGTGCTGCGATTCATGGGGTCGCAAAGAGTCGGACACGACTGAGCGAATGAACTGAATTGAACTGAATGCAGGTACTGTGTGTGTGTTAGTCACTCAGTCATGTCTGACACTTTGCGACCCCATGGACTGTAGCCCGCCAGGCTCCTCTGTCCATGGGGATTCTCCAGGCAAGAATACTGGAATGGGTTGTCATGTCCTCCTCCAGGGGAGCTTCCTGACCCAGGGATTGAACCAGCATCTCCTGTGTCTCCTGCATTGGCAGGTGGATTCTTTAATGCAGGTGCCAACAGGGCTCAAATTCCTGACTGTTCTTAATGCAGATACTAGTCAATTTGAAAATACAGGTATTAGCCCTGCATTTTCACTGAGAAAGCAGTAAAACGGCTACTTGTAAAAACTGGTTTACTCCAGGTTTGTAGGAGTAGACATGTTATAAGTCAGTTCCCCTATTTTTCTGTGTGGTTCTGAAATTTGGAACTGTTAACACCATACATCTTATATCATTGACTTTCCATAGATTTTCTGAAAAGAAAGCCTCTACTTCCAAGTGTTGAAATCTGGCTCTTGTCCTCATGGATGCCTTCCAGGGGCATCCTTGCTCACAAGATTTGTGGACCCTGGGGAAGACTCCACTCTTGGACCAGATCACATCCCAGGAGCCTGGGGATGCCCTGAAGGCCTTCACTGCTTGTGCAACTATGTCTTTCTGTGGTTCTATGGGTCCCAGCACCCACCCCATGAAATGTCGCTGCAGCATGGTGAGATGTCCCATATTTCATGAAGTAACTTCAGGCTTAACCATAAACTCAGATAACATTTCTCTCTCAATATGGGCAAAAGCAAAGGCATGATCATTTGATATATGGTTTTTCCAATAGTCATGCATGGGTGTGAGAGCTGGACCATAAAGAAGGCTGAGGGCCAAACAATTGATGCTTTTGAACTGTGGTGTTGGAGAAGACTCCTAAGAGTCCCTTGGACTGCAAGGAGATCCAACCAGTCAATCCTAAAGGAAATCAACCCTTAATATTCACTGAAAGTACTGATGCTGAAGCTGAAGCTTCAATCCTTTGGCCACCTGATGGGAAGAGCTGACTCANAACTGTGGTGTTGGAGAAGACTCCTAAGAGTCCCTTGGACTGCAAGGAGATCCAACCAGTCAATCCTAAAGGAAATCAACCCTTAATATTCACTGAAAGTACTGATGCTGAAGCTGAAGCTTCAATCCTTTGGCCACCTGATGGGAAGAGCTGACTCATTTGAAAAGACCTTGATGCTGAGAAAGATCGAAGGCAGGAGGAGAAGGGGGTGACAGAGGATGAGATGGCTGGATAGCATCACCGACTAGATGGACATGAGTTTGAGCAGACTCTGGGAGATAGTGAAGGACAGGGAGGCCTGGCGTGCTGCGGTCCATGGGGTCGCAAAGAGTGGGACACGACTGAGCGCCTGAACAACAGCAGTGGCTAGAATGGTGCTGTTGCCTACAGGCACTGGATCCCCGGAGCGAACTCATCTGGTGGAGCTAAAACTCTGATTCTCCTCCCCTTATGCCTGGGAATATCTTCTACTCTTTTCTGAATTTGACTAATTTAGATGCCTCTTTTGTGATAATGTGGTGTCTGAAAGTGAAAGTGTCAACCTCTCAGTCATATCTGACTCTTTGTGACTGCATTGACTGTAGCCCACCAGGCTCCTCTGTCCATGGGATTCTCCAGGCAAGAGTACTGGAGTCAGCTGCCATTCCATCCTCCAGGGGATGTGGTATGTGCATAGAATAAAGTACTCTTCAGCCTTTAAAAAGAAGGGCGTCTTGGTGTTTTTTGGCTTGTATCTGAAGTCCTAGGAAGACTTAGGAGCTGCCTTGGGGGCCACGTGGACAGGACTAAAGAACCTGTGGGCTTGTCCTC
>SJYX01020997.1:136866-156666 GCA_006410675.1 Oreotragus oreotragus | reverse complement strand
AAAGAATCGATGCTTTTGAACTGTGGTGTTGGAGAAGACTCTTGAGAGTCCCTTGGACTGCAAGGAGATCCAACCAGTCCATTCTGAAGGAGATCAACCCTGGGATTTCTTTGGAAGGAATGATGCTAAAGCTGAAACTCCAGTACTTTGGCCACCTCATGCGAAGAGTTGACTCATTGGAAAAGACTCTGATGCTGGGAGGGATTGGGGGCAGGAGGAGAAGGGGACGACCGAGGATGAGATGGCTGGATGGCATCACAGACTCGATGGATGTGAGTCTGAGTGAACTCCGGGAGATGGTGATGGACAGGGAGGCCTGGCGTGCTGCGATTCATGGGGTCGCAAAGAGTCGGACACAACTGAGCGACTGAACTGAACTGAACTGAACTGAAATGTAGGCAGTATGCTATACAGTAGATCATAGGATGTTTCATCTAGTTTAATTGAAACTTTGTACTTTGTGATTAATATTTTCACATTAATCTTTTCAACTAAATGTCAATTGACAGATGAGTGGATAATGAAAATGTCTTACCTACAGTAAAATAACTATAGTAAAATATTGTTCAACCTTCAGAAGTAAGGGACTCCTGTCATTTGCAACAATATAGATCAATCTGGTGAATCTTATGCTAAGTAAAATAAGCCAGACACAGAAGACATACACTATATAAGACTTATATGATGAATCTGAAATAGTTGAACTCAAAGAAGCAAAGTGAATGAGGGTTGCTAATGGTTAGAAAAAGGGAGAAGGGGCTAACAGAGGATGGGATGGATGGATGGCATCACTGACTTCATGGACATGAGTGTGAGCAAGCTCTGGGAGTTGCTAATGGACAGGGAAGCCTGGCAGGCTACAGTCCATGGAGTTGCAAAAAGTTGGACATGACTGAGCGTAAGATTCACCAGAAACTTTTTTAGCTAAATGTAAACTACATATCTTACTTTGCTTTTGTTTCCTGTGCGTTTGGTAGCATGTCCAAAAAATCATTGCTAAGATCAGTATCGAGAAGATCTTCCTCTATGTTTTTATCTAAGGAGTTTTATGATTTCCAATCTTACATTTAAGTCTTGAATCCATTTTGAGCTGAATTTTGTGTGTGATGTAAGATAAGGGTACATATAGTTACATCCTTTTGTATGCACATGTCCTATTTTCTGAGTGCCATTTATTGAAGAGACTGTTCTTTCTTCATTATGTATTCCTGTCATCAATGTCAAGAATTATTTGAGCAGATTATGTCTGGATTTATTTCTGTGCTCTCTGTTACCTTCCACTGGTCTGTGTTTGTAGGCCAGTACCATTCTGAGCATCTGATAACCTGTCAATCGCAGTTTGTATTTCTATGGGTACTAAATACAAGCTGTTTCTGCTCCTGGTTTTCTGCTGCCTGGTAAGCTGTGATTCTTTCTTTCTGCCTTTCTCTCCAGCTTTCAGGATAGCAGTTTGCTAAGTGACTTCAATTCTCTAATGGGTCTAAGAAGAGTTGTTTTTTTAATGTGATTAGCTATTTCTGTGATGAGAATGGGAGTGAGAAATACCAAACTGTTTATAAGATGAAGCAGAAACTGAAAGCCTCTAATATTTGGATTTAATGTGTGATAAAATTTTATGCTGTCCCATTTTGTCAACAAAATAGTAATTTTATCCACATTCCTTGCAATTAAGAGTGTTTCTCTAGAAGAAGACACCCACTGTATTATGAAGAAGCAATACCAACTACCAGCATAGCAGTAAATTCTGTTTATGCGGTGCCCACAGCGTAACACATGTGTAGTTTGATCGCCTCTCACCTCATGTCCCTAACCCTCCCTGCTGACCTCACTACTGTAAATCTCAGCACCCAGCCACATTTGCAACAGTATAGAAGTTCAGAGAAGTTACCACCATGAAGAAAAGCTTTGAACAATGGGAGAAATAGGCAAGTGAATCAATTCTTTCCCCTCTTCCCTTTGCAGGATAGTCCTGAAAAGAAGGAAATGTGGCTTCTGAAGCATGGTACCTCCATATAAAGCCATCAGATAAACTTAGCTATGGTCAAATCAATAATGAATTCATGTGGTGTTCTCTTTCCTTCCATACTTTCTCTGGCATTTCATTAATGTGCACTTAATAAGTTAAAAGTTCAAAAACACTCTTGCCTAATGAACTTTTCCCAGGGGATCTCAGGACAAGTAGATGAAAAAAGTTTTAAAAGAGAATTCTAGAATATTTTTATTCCTAAATGAAATCTAGTGATATTTGCTCTTTATGTGAAGTTTGCATTTCTAAGTATATGGTGATAACTGAAATTAGATTTCTGCAATTAGCACCTTAATTTGCTTTGCTTTGAAATGTGGATATGGGAATTATCACCTTCCAGATGCAGATTTTCTAGGTTATATTGAAGAACAAAGATATAAACATATGGGAAAATGTTAATGTGAGATAATTAAGTGTGAAAAAAATTTTATTGCAAATCTTTTTCTTTAAAAATTTTGTTCCTATTGCTTTATTTTAGAAAAATTGAAATTAAATCCACAGTGATATAAAGTGTGGGATCAATAACACTTTAATGATGAAAATAAATAACAACTACAAATACATATGAAAAATATTAAAACAGATTCAAAACAGTATTTTAGATACAAGGAAAACTAATATGACTTTATTTTGTAAGATTAAATTATCTAATAATTTATTTTTGTTTCTACAATATATTCATTTTTCTATTCTCCACATTTATATTCATTATTAATCAAGATTAATACTATAAATATGGATAAGGCTTATATTGTTTTAAATCCTTAGATCATTAAAATTACCGACTTTCCACCTTCTATCTATTTACTCTCTATTTATTTATATATGTGTAATTTTTAATAAACCTAGTATATAAATTCAAAAATATTTTGAAGAATCATCCAAATTATTATACATTGAAAATGTTTAAGAAATTATATATTAGGAGTGATCCTTTGGGCTCTAGGTAGTATTAAGTTATTTTCTATTATTATTGCAATTATAATTAATGTATTGGTATGCTAACAATGGACTTCCCTGGTGCTCAGATGGTAAATAATCTACCTGTAATGCAGGAGACCTGGGTTTGATCCCTGGGTTGGGAAGATCCCCTGGAGGAGGGCATGGCAACCCACTCTAGTATTCTGGCCCAAGGACAGAGGAGCCTGGTGGGTTACAATTCATGGGGTCACAAAGAGTCATACATGACTGAGCAATTCAGAACACATACTGATGATACGTTCACATGGACTATATACTTCACGTGTAAGTGCGGAACTTCCACCACACCAAGTTTCTGTTCTACTTCCTTGTTATTATTTTAATTAAAAGTATATTTTGTAGTTTTAATATATATAGCTAACTATTTTCTTCTCAAAGTTATATATAGCACTAATTAATTCATTAGCAAATCATAGTTAACAGTTCAACATTTACCCATTGTAATTTATTTCTGCCTGCAATTCAGTTTTAACTTCTACTACTTATTTCACTTCTAAACAAAACTCACTTTCTAAACTGAATTTTAGATTGTATCCCTCCAGGTCACATATCTTATCTGAAACACTCCTCCAGCCTTCTAAACGCTCATTTTTTTTCCAAGTGTGTCAAGTTCCTCTGTGATCAATGTTATGAAAAGCAAAAAGAAAGTGAGGTGGATAATGGCAATACTTTAGAATGCTAGGAATTCATACAGAAATTTTGTTCTGTGGATATCTACATCTACCTTCTTAGTTACAGATCTAAAAATTATATATCAAATATCTACATTTCCTAAGGCAATTTGTGACAGAGGAACAAGGTACTAATACACACAACAAAATTAATGAGTCTCAAATACTAAGAAAAAACAACAACAAACTAGACCAAGAATTACAAACCACAGGACTCTATTCATATGGAAAACACATACTAAGTTTTGGTAATAGAAAGCCTAAAGCATTGGGTAGGGGTGGGGAAAGGTTCAGTTTAGCTCAGTTTATTTGCTCAGTGATGTCTGACTCTTTGTGACCCCAAGGACTGCAACATGCCAGGCCTCCCTGTCCATCACTAACTCCCAGAGTTTACTCAAACTCATGTCCATTGAGTCGGTGATGCCATCCAACCATTTTATCATCTGTCGTCCCCTTCTCCTCCCAACTTCTATCTTTCCCAGCATCAAGGTCTTTTCAAATGAGTCAGCTCTTTTCATCAAGTGGCCAAAGTATTGAAATTTCAGCNTAACTCCCAGAGTTTACTCAAACTCATGTCCATTGAGTCGGTGATGCCATCCAACCATTTTATCATCTGTCGTCCCCTTCTCCTCCCAACTTCTATCTTTCCCAGCATCAAGGTCTTTTCAAATGAGTCAGCTCTTTTCATCAAGTGGCCAAAGTATTGAAATTTCAGCTTCATCAGCCCTTCCAATGAATATTCAGGATTGATTTCCTTTAGGTGGACTGGTTGGATCTCCTTGCAGTCCAAGAGACTCTCAAGAGTCTTCTCCAGTACCACAGTTCAAAAGCATCAATTTTTCAGCAATCAGCTTTCTTTATAGTTCAATTCTCACATCCATACATGACTAATGGAAAAATCGTGACCTTGACGAGATGGACCTTTGTTGGCAAAGTAATGTCTCTGCATTTTAATATGCTATCTAGGTTGGTCATAACTTTCCTTCCAAGGAATAAGCATCTTTTCATTGCATGGTTGCAGTCACCATCTGCAGTGATTTTGGAGCCCCCGAAATAAAATCTGCCAGTTTCCACTCTTTGCCATCTATTTGCCATATTTCCAATATTCTCTATCTATTTCCAATGAAGTGATGGGATCATGACCAGATGTCATGATCTTAGTTTTCTGAATGTTGAGCTTTAAGCCAACTTTTTCACTCTCCTCTTTCACTTTCATCAAGAGGCTCTTTAGTTCCTCTTCACTTTCTGCCATAAGGGTGGTGTCATCTGCATTTCTAAGGTTATTGATACTTCTCTGGGCAATCTTGATTCCAGCTTGTGTTTCTTCCAGCCTAGCATTTCTCATGATGTACTCTGCATATAAGTTAAATAAGCAGGGTGACAATATACAGCCTTGATGTACTCCTTTTCCTGTTTGGAACTAGTTTGTTGTTCCATGTCCAGTTCTGACTGTTGCTTCCTGATCTGCATATAGGTTTCTCAAGAGGCAGGTCAGGTGGTCTGGTATTCCCATCTCTCTCAGAATTTTCCACAGTTTATTGTGATCCACATAGTTAAAGGCTTTGGCATAGTCAATAAAGAGGAAATAGATGTTTTCTAGAACTCTCTTGCTTTTTCCATGATCCAGCGGATGTTGGCAATTTGATATATGGTTCCTGTGCCTTTTCTACAACCAGCTTGAATATCTGGAAGTTCATGGTTCACGTATTGCTAAAGCCTGGCTTGGAGAATTTTGAGGATTACTTTATTAGCATGTGAGGTGAGTGCAATTGTGTGGTAGTTTGAGCATTCTTTGGCATTGCTTTCCTTAGGGATTGGAATGAAAACTGACCTTTTCCAGTCGTGTGGCCACTGCTGCTAAACTGCTAAATCACTTCAGTTGTGTCCGACTCTGTGCAACTCTATAGACAGCAGCCCCCCAGGCTCCGCCGTCCCTGGAATTTGCTGGAATATTGAGTGCAGCACTTTTACAGCATCATATTTTAGGATTTGAAAGGTAAGGGGAAGGTAGGTAGGGAGAAATTTACTCTAAAAGATCAAGAAGACAATGTCTGGGGTATATAAAATGATCTGTGATGTGGTATATTTGTAGGCTGGGACTGCTTTCATAAAATAACACAGACTGAATGGCTTAAATAGCAAAAATTTATTTTCTCACAGTTCTGAAGACTAGAATTCCAAGATCAAGGTGCCAACAGTTTGCATTTCTCCTGAGGCCTCTCTACTTGGCTTATGGAAGATTATCCTCACATGAAATTTTTCTCTGTGCATTCCAGGTGTCTCTTTCTGTTTATAAAGACCCCAGGACTTTTGGATTAGAGCCCCACTCTATTATTTCATTTAATCTTCAGTTCATCGGCTCAGTCTTGTCTGACTCTTTGAGACCCCATGGACTGCAGCACGCCAGGCTTCCCTGTCCATCATCAACTCCCTGGAGCTTGCTCAAACTCATGTCCATTGAGTTGGTGATGCCATCCAACCATCTCATCTTCTGTTGTCCCTTTCTCTTCCTGCTCTCAATCTTTTCCAACATCAGGGTCTTTTCCAATGAGTCGGTTCTTTGCATCAGATGCCCAAAGTATTGGAGTTTCACCTTCAGCATCAGTCCTTCCAGTGAATATTCAGGACTGATTTCCTTTAAGATCAGTTTGATCTCCTTGCAGTCCAAGGGACTCTCAAGAGTATTCTCCAACACCACAGTTCAAAAGCACCCATTCTTCAGCACTCAGCTTTCTTTATAGTCCAGCTCTCACATCCATACATGACTATTGGAAAAACCAAAACTTTGACTAGACAGACCTTTGTTGGCCAAGTTATTTTTAATATGGCCATGCTTTTTAATATCCTGCCTAGGTTGGTCATAGCTTTTCTTCCAAGGAGCAAACGTCTTTTAATTTCATGGCTGCAGTCTCCATCTGCAGTGATTTAATCTTAATTGCCTTTTTAAAGGCTCTATCTCCAAATACACACTGGGGATTAGAATTTGAAACCAGGATTTTAAAGGGAGGTGGGGATCATAACTCATTTCATAATAGGGAAATAGAGAAGTGTATTCAATTTTCAAACTGTGTAAATTGATCAATTAAAAATTGTACATTTTATTTTCTGTTTATTAGACCTTAATTTTTTTAGAAAAGAATGACATGGTGAAGACATTTGAAAGTTTATTTTAGCCATATCATGGTATATTATTCTTTTGAATAATTTTTCTATTTTCGTTGTTTTCAGGAAACACAGAAGCCTGGTTATTTTAAAATAATAACAAATACTATGGGATTCATATATATATATTATTTCTTTCAGAATTTTTTATCCATTAACGTTGATGGGTTACTCATTGCTAGTCAGATTTTAAAGCATACTTTAAGTCTGAGAGGTTCCATATGTTCACTGAATCACCCAGAGTAATCTGGGGCAGTATAATTTTAAAATGTAATTTAAAAATATGAACTGGCCAATATTTACATAGGACCCATACTGAAATCACTTATATGATCTATGAGCTTACAGTCTGAATTCTATATGCATGAAATCAATTGCCTACAGAAGAAAATGGATATATGAAATAGTAATAGGTTGGGAGGCTTACTTCTTCACCCCCATTAGCCACCCATGCACAGGGCTTTTAGGAACAGTATATTTTGCTATATTATTGCCAATTTTAATGAAGTGTTATAAAAGCTTCCTTTTTACAGTTACAGGAAGCTAATGATTCAGTAAATCCAGTAAATTTGCTGGAATTTTTTTCCTGTTACAGAAAGCTGTTCAATAGTGATTACAGAGGCCCTCCATGCATTGCAATGAAAACCCCTGATCTGATTAATGGTCTTATCATGTAGGTTAGGAAAATTTTCGTTTTATAACTGAGAGAATTTTCTATCAATACTTGAGAAAAAGTTGCTCATCTGTATCCATTTTCAAGATACTTTAAATATTTCTAAATGTTGATTATGCTGTTTTCTTCATCACAAATCTGATGATAGGAAGATATGAAGAACTTTCCCAGGAGTTATGTATGTGCTGATGAATGGGCTGGAGATATTTCCTGTACTAGTCTAGTGATCAGTTTCCCTGAGAGAATATCTCATCCAAACTTACATAACTGATCCAAACTTATATAACTGGTACTTCCAAAGCTGCTCTTAATGTGAAAAAGTTGAGGTTCTTATTCATCAGCTTAAATCTAGTGTACTTCAAATACTGGCTTTTGATCATAACGGGATTGTGTACATGAGCTGTGCTGTGCTTAGTCACTCACTCTTGTTCAATTCTTTCTGACTCCATGAACTGTAGCTAGACAGGCTCCTCTGTCCATGGAAATTCTTTAGGCAAGAATACTGGAGTGAGTTGCCATGTTCTCTCCTCCAGAGGGTCTTTCCAACCCAGGGATCAAACTCAGGTCTCCTACATTGCTGGCAGATTCTTTAACCCCTGAGTCACAAGGGAAGCCTAAAAATACTGATGTGGGTAGCTTATCCCTTCTCCAGGAGATCTTCCCAACCCAGGAATCGAACCAGGGTCTCCTGAATTGCAGGCAGATTCTTTACCAGCTGAGCCTTCTGAGAAGCCAGACTGGGATTTTAGGAACAGGCATTTGTAATTCTAATTTAATCTGTAGTAAGCAGATCATTAAGAAGTATGAAGCATTTTCTGTTTGGGACAATGTAGGTATGAGGATGAAGGCATGAAATATTCTATTTGTAGAACAAGTGTTTAGCCATGACTACAAAGAACCTAATTTAGCTTAAACTATATATAATACAATCTTAAGCATTCACTATCAAACACGCTGAGAGAAATGCTAGGCAAAAACCATGGCAAAGCTAAAATCAGAGAAATTTTGGCACTTACTCCCAGTGTATGGGATAGTCAATCTAATAAGTTTTTAGACATTGAACAAATATTTTAGACTAAATTAGTAAAAACACAGCTCTTTCTCATTTGCAAAATTATCACTATGTCTTTGACAATGGAATGACATTGAATTTTATAGTTAGCAGTAAAGGAAGTATAGATGTTTTTCTTGGAGAACAGTGCAACGTTTGAAATACATTATATATGGGGATAAGCCAGTCTTGCTCTGGCCAGCCATATTAGGAAAAAATGGTTTTGCTTTGTTCTAAAGGCTTTACTGGGCTCTTTAATGAATACCAGTTCTCAGCTCCAGCAGAGAGCAAGAGCAATAGAGAGAGAATTAGAAAAAAGAGAGAGAAGTCAGAGAATGATTGAGCCATAATGAAACTTATAATACAAAAACAATGTACTTGGAGACATTAGACCTGATATCATATCCTGGTGAAAGGGTGAGGATATTTTATTCTTTCTATATATTTGTGTAGATATTAGATTTTCTCCTTTTCTCCCAGGCTTACCATGAAAAATAAATTAATCATATGTATAATTAATCATATGTGTAATCAGATCTTAATATTGCTTAATAGTTACATTTTAAACTGCAGAAGTGTTTATATAACAAAAGAATAGAAGTAACACTGCCATTGTAGTCTTCTTGTTGTACATAAAGAAATTATATTAAAATCTTTGAAAGGCCCAGAAAAACATTTTGTTTTAATAATGACAAGCCATGTTCTACTGCTGAGGCAATGTGATGTTCTCTGAAAAAAAAAAAAAAATTCTGTGAAGAAAGGTAGCACATTGACAATGTTTACATCTAGTGAACACTGGAAAATGTGTTAGTTCCTTCCTTTTCTAAATCTTTTTAAAAAGACTCTTTTAAAAGATGTGGAGCTATTGAGTGTAACATGGTTTCCAGGTATCACTATGTGGGCTCTGTCCTTTCCATCAGACCAAATGGTGCCCTCTACCTCCCATGCGGATCATTGAACTAAGCAGTATTGGAGATATTAACTAGATAAGTGCCTTCTCTGCATCTTTGCCTTAAATACCAATATATAACCATTCCAAAGTGAGAGAGTGATGAGGAGGAGCATTGTGGTAGAAAATCTAAACCCAGTCAAATGAGAAAGAGTCCTTCATGTTCCCATTATATTTTTGCTCACTTTAGCACAAGTGCTACCTTCACTATTCACTTTGACTTGGTGGTTAAAAACCCTTTCCTGTGCTAGGACCCATTCAAACACAGGAGAAACTGAATCATTTCCAGGAGTTGTATGCCTCTTTCCCCCTAGGTTCCTTATAACCATCTGGATCACCCAACCCTATAATCCAAGGCAGAGAAGCAAAGGCAGTCTCTAACTTTTCAGAGAAAGATTCCACTCTCCTACATTCTAAATATGTGACCTTTGCTTTTTGTCTCTCTCCTGGTAATCTAGGATCAAAGACACTACATCACTGGATTTATTTAAATTATAAGACCTTTAATGAAATGCTAACTGCTGCTGCTGCTGCTGCTAAGTCACTTCAGTCGTGTCCGACTCTGTGTGGCTCCATAGACGGCAGCCCACCAGGCTCCCCCATCCCTGGGATTCTCCAGGCAAGAATACTGGAGTGGGTTGCCATTTCCTTCTCCAATGCATGAAAGAGAAAAGTGAAAGTGAAGTCGCTCAGTCTGTCCGACTGTTAGCGACCCCATGGACTGCAGCCCACCAGGCTACTCCATCCATTGGATTTTCTAGGCAAGAGTACTGGGGTGGGGTGCCATTGCCTTCCCCGAAATGCTAACTATAAAACATAAAAACATTTTAATGTTTTCTGAAATGTTAGACTAAGAACAAAGTTGTGTCAAACATTAGGGTATAAAGAGATAAAATGGAAATCAATAGACATAGAGATGTGGATTTAAGATTAGACACTGTTGCTATTTTGGTTTCAGAGGAAGTTAACTACTCAGCTAAAAGCTGCTTTTGGCCACATTCATAAAGTTTAGGTGTGAGTAGAGGATCAACATGTGAGTAGAGGATCAACATGATACCAAGTGCAATTCTAAGTAGCAACATTCTAAGAGTTTAGGCTGCTCTGATACCAGATGCTCTTCTTATGTCATTCTCCTTCATATTAAATATGAAGGAATCAGTTTGTGACTTTTTAAAATCAATTTTTGCATAGCAACCTCTAGTTAGTTATATATTCAAAACCCAAATTTATTGGCAAATCTGAGTTTTGAGATGTTGTCATTCAGTGCTAAGTCAAGTCTGAATCTTTGTGACCCATGGACTACAGCACACCAGGTTTCTCAGTGCTTCACTGTCTCCCTGAGTTTGCTCAGATTCATACCCGTTGAGTTGGTGATGCTATCGAGCCATCTCATCCTCTGCTGCCTGCTTCTTTTGTCTTCAGTTTTTCCCAGTATCAGGGTCTTTTCCAGTGAGTCAGCTCTTCACATCAGGTGGTCAAAGTATTCCACTTCAGCATCAGTCCTTCCAATGGATATTCAGGATTGATTTCCTTTAGGACTGACTGATTTGATCTCCTTCTGAGATATGCTCCTCTATAAAATACTTTGTTAAAAATCCTTTAAAGTCTTATGAATATTGCATGCTTTTTCCTCTGGACAAGTATGACAAAGACTTTATTTCACAAACAGATATTAGAATGTTTCTAAATTTTCCATTTCTTAAGACAAAGAAGAATCATTTAGGAAATGTGAAGACAAAGCAAAAGATTAGCATTATATCTTTAAACAAGATAAGAATACAATGGTAGTCATAAAATTTTCTAAATATCTGTAAAATTTAACTTATGTTTACATTATTTTCTTTCACCCAAAAAAAAAAGAGAGAGAAGTCAGAGAATGATTGAGCCATAATGAAACTTATAATACAAAAACAATGTACTTGGAGACATTAGACCTGATATCATATCCTGGTGAAAGGGTGAGGATATTTTATTCTTTCTATATATTTGTGTAGATATTAGATTTTCTCCTTTTCTCCCAGGCTTACCATGAAAAATAAATTAATCATATGTGTAATTAATCATATGTGTAATCAGATCTTAATATTGCTTAATAGTTACATTTTAAACTGCAGAAGTGTTTATATAACAAAAGAATAGAAGTAACACTGCCATTGTAGTCTTCTTGTTGTACATAAAGAAATTATATTAAAATCTTTGAAAGGCCCAGAAAAACATTTTGTTTTAATAATGACAAGCCATGTTCTACTGCTGAGGCAATGTGATGTTCTCTGAAAAAAAAAAAAAAAATTATGTGAAGAAAGGTAGCACATTGACAATGTTTACATCTAGTGAACACTGGAAAATGTGTTAGTTCCTTCCTTTTCTAAATCTTTTTAAAAAGACTCTTTTAAAAGATGTGGAGCTATTGAGTGTAACATGGTTTCCAGGTATCACTATGTGGGCTCTGTCCTTTCCATCAGACCAAATGGTGCCCTCTACCTCCCATGCGGATCATTGAACTAAGCAGTATTGGAGATATTAACTAGATAAGTGCCTTCTCTGCATCTTTGCCTTAAATACCAATATATAACCATTCCAAAGTGAGAGAGTGATGAGGAGGAGCATTGTGGTAGAAAATCTAAACCCAGTCAAATGAGAAAGAGTCCTTCATGTTCCCATTATATTTTTGCTCACTTTAGCACAAGTGCTACCTTCACTATTCACTTTGACTTGGTGGTTAAAAACCCTTTCCTGTGCTAGGACCCATTCAAACAGAGGAGAAACTGAATCATTTCCAGGAGTTGTATGCCTCTTTCCCCCTAGGTTCCTTATAACCATCTGGATCACCCAACCCTATAATCCAAGGCAGAGAAGCAAAGGCAGTCTCTAACTTTTCAGAGAAAGATTCCACTTTCCTACATTCTAGATATGTGACCTTTGCTTTTTGTCTCTCTCCTGGTAATCTAGGATCAAAGACACTACATCACTGGATTTATTTAAATTATAAGACCTTTAATGAAATGCTAACTGCTGCTCCTGCTGCTGCTGCTGCTGCTAAGTCACTTCAGTCGTGTCCGACTCTGTGTGGCTCCATAGACAGCAGCCCACCAGGCTCCCCGTCCCTGGGATTCTCCAGGCAAGAATACTGGAGTGGGTTGTCATTTCCTTCTCCAATGCAGAAAAGAAAAAAGTGAAAGTGAAGTCGCTCAGTCTGTCCGACTGTTAGCGACCCCATGGACTGCAGCCCACCAGGCTACTCCATCCATTGGATTTTCTAGGCAAGAGTACTGGGGTGGGGTGCCATTGCCTTCCCCGAAATGCTAACTATAAAACATAAAAACATTTTAATGTTTTCTGAAATGTTAGACTAAGAACAAAGTTGTGTCAAACATTAGGGTATAAAGAGATAAAATGGAAATCAATAGACATAGAGATGTGGATTTAAGATTAGACACTGTTGCTATTTTGGTTTCAGAGGAAGTTAACTACTCAGCTAAAAGCTGCTTTTGGCCACATTCATAAAGTTTAGGTGTGAGTAGAGGATCAACATGTGAGTAGAGGATCAACATGATACCAAGTGCAATTCTAAGTAGCAACATTCTAAGAGTTTAGGCTGCTCTGATACCAGATGCTCTTCTTATGTCATTCTCCTTCATATTAAATATGAAGGAATCAGTTTCTGACTTTTTAAAATCAATTTTTGCATAGCAACCTCTAGTTAGTTATATATTCAAAACCCAAATTTATTGGCAAATCTGAGTTTTGAGATGTTGTCGTTCAGTGCTAAGTCAAGTCTGAATCTTTGTGACCCATGGACTACAGCACACCAGGTTTCTCAGTGCTTCACTGTCTCCCTGAGTTTGCTCAGATTCATACCCGTTGAGTTGGTGATGCTATCGAGCCATCTCATCCTCTGCTGCCTGCTTCTTTTGTCTTCAGTTTTTCCCAGTATCAGGGTCTTTTCCAGTGAGTCAGCTCTTCACATCAGGTGGTCAAAGTATTCCACTTCAGCATCAGTCCTTCCAATGGATATTCAGGATTGATTTCCTTTAGGACTGACTGATTTGATCTCCTTCTGAGATATGCTCCTCTATAAAATACTTTGTTAAAAATCCTTTAAAGTCTTATGAATATTGCATGCTTTTTCCTCTGGACAAGTATGACAAAGACTTTATTTCACAAACAGATATTAGAATGTTTCTAAATTTTCCATTTCTTAAGACAAAGAAGAATCATTTAGGAAATGTGAAGACAAAGCAAAAGATTAGCATTATATCTTTAAACAAGATAAGAATACAATGGTAGTCATAAAATTTTCTAAATATCTGTAAAATTTAACTTATGTTTACATTATTTTCTTTCACCCAAAATTGGTTCTTTTAGAATTTTAACAAATGTGGTTTATTTATTTATACAGGGGAAAGAAATCTACAAGATCACTAATGATATTGGAAAATTAATTAACTCTTTCAAGACTCAAAAAAAGTTAAATTTTTGAAAGCTTTGGATCTATTTCTGTGAGAAATATATGAGCAAATGTGTGATTTTAAAAGTAATAATGACTTAAAAATTGCCTTAAACTTTGAACTAATTTCTCTGTGTGGTGTCTAATTATGGAACCTCAGAAATGTCACTGAAAGAAATAGCCCATTTCAGTGATGAAGGGTTATACTGCTTTTTTTTTCTTCACCCTCTTGTATGATTCCCTTTTCTCTGGTATGTGGAAAAGCCCTTATAGATGTATTCGGGAACAATGTGTTGGCTCTCAAAGAAATGGTGGGCACACGAATTAGGTAGAAATGAATAGTTAATCCAAGCATCACGAGTGACTGTATTTAGAAGCAGAAGATATGTCACTTTCATTTTTAGCAGGGGCATGCTTTTTCTTTCTCTTTTTAATGATAAAAATGACCCTAAATTTTATTTCCTTTATAATACTTCATTGTTATGGAGGTATGAGGTGTGATTTTACAACATATATGTTAATGGTGTTTTAAAAATACCTTCAGTGTTGTGTCTTAAAACATCCCTCTGATCTAATATGAATGTGTGATGATGACGTGCTGTATTTTACTTTTTGGCAGGTAACTATATAATCATATAGCTACATTTAGATGTGTGTTAATTAAAGTTTATTAAGACACAAGTGGTACATGCAGACTTAATCAGATAGAAATGTAAATAACTTAATTGGAGCTCCAAAAGGTTGAGTCAGAAAAATTCATTGTTTGAACTGAGGAACTACATCCTAAGAGAGAGAGAGCATTTGAGTCCTTCAGCATCTCAGTACAATTTATTGGCCAAGTGAAGTATCGCAATGGGAATATCACCTGGAGCATTTGACTTTCACTTTTAATTAATTCAACTCTAGTTCCTATTTTCCAGCATGAGAAGTTGATTAGAGAAAAATGAATGTTAGGGCCCAGGGCGAGGTGCCCCAGAATGTGCCTCAATGGCATATTGATTGTTTTGAATTAAAGTTAGAGATGGTCAGATGCAAGAGGGACACTTTGACCCTCCTCTCTCCCTGAAAGCAGAAAATAAATCTCTCATATGAAAGGTCTACTCCCTGCAACTGGAGGTGGAAGGACACCCTTATCCCCAGAAACAAGAAATTTGGGCCAAGAAGCCTTTATAAACAAATCTTGTTACTTTTAAAATTTCTACCCCAAGCCCAAATTCTGTTGAAATTCTTCACTAAGCATTCAAATTCTGTTTCTTTGTTCTATCAATTCCTCACAAATTTACTGTATCTTTAGCTAAAAAGTATAATAGCTGCCTGCTTTGGTCACTTCTTAGGTCCCACGTCTGTGAGACTTCTATGTGCCCAAATAAAATTTGTTTCTTTCTCTCCTGTTAATATCTTGTGTAAATTTTATTATTAATCCAGTCATAAGAACTCAAGAAGAATAGAGAGGGGGATTACCACTCTTTCCAGTACACTGGGACTCAGATGATTAGTATTCTTGGGACAGTTATGTCCTCAGTTAGCTCTTTGACATTACCAAGACTCCAAACCTTTCTTATTTTTGAAATATCAAATGGAAAGCTATGTTGATCCAGTTTCTCACAGGACTATCGTGAGAACCTCAATAGAAGTAGATCTCTGAAATTTATAAAGCACTATACAAACACTGGCTAACATTATTGATAATTAAAATATAGAACTGTACATTCAGAATTTTGGTAGTCTGTGACAATCATAAGTCAGCATTAGCTGATATCTCTAATAAATAACATTAAAATGTCTCTAAGTACCAACAAAGTCACAGGTCTTCTCAAACTCTGAATAACATTCAGTATTTTTTGTGTGTGTCTTTTTTTGGCCACTTTATTATTTTTTAATTGAAGGATAACTGCTTTATAGAATTTTGTTGTTTTCTGTCAAACATCCAGCCAAGTTGACAGCAAAGTGTGATTTCTTCTGAGACCCATCTCCTTCGCCTGAAGGTGATCTTTCCTCTGCACGTTTACTTTCCTGGTTTCTCAGTGTAAGCCTAAATTTCCTTCTCTAGCAAGGACACTAACTAGTCAGACTAGATTGAGGCCCACCAATGTGATCTCATTTAACATTAATTACATCTACAAGGACTCCATCTACAAATACAGCTACATTCAGAGGTACTAGGGCTGATGTCTTAGCCATCAACATATGAATTTTGAGGGGACACAATTTGTCCATAATAGTATAAGAAGGGAATCTCAAGGCTGGGATTTGTAAAGGAAATGAAATTCAGTAAAACTGCACATGTGAAGACTCTTACTTCCTGGTATTTTATTTACTTTTAGTGTGATTACTAAAATATAATTATTGATTAAAGTTTAAATTAATCATAATAATTTTCTGCTTTAATTGTTTTTATTATTTCATTTTTAAAAATCTTTCTAGGATTGATTGTATATATTTTAATCATTTTATTCTTCCTTCTCTACTGACTAGAAGCAAGGACACTAACTAGTCAGACTAGATTGAGGCCCACCAATGTGATCTCATTTAACATTAATTACATCTACAAGGACTCCATCTACAAATACAGCTACATTCAGAGGTACTAGGGCTGATGTCTTAGCCATCAACATATGAATTTTGAGGGGACACAATTTGTCCATAATAGTATAAGAAGGGAATCTCAAGGCTGGGATTTGTAAAGGAAATGAAATTCAGTAAAACTGCACATGTGAAGACTCTTACTTCCTGGTATTTTATTTACTTTTAGTGTGATTACTAAAATATAATTATTGATTAAAGTTTAAATTAATCATAATAATTTTCTGCTTTAATTGTTTTTATTTATTATTTCATTTTTAAAAATCTTTCTAGGATTGATTGTATATATTTTAAGCATTTTATTCTTCCTCCTCTACTGACTAGTTAATGATTCTTTCTATCCTTCAGTTGTTATACTAAAGAATCCATTCATTTATCCTTGCCATTGAGCTATCTAATATGAATTGTTAATTTTTCAGTTTACCAGTTGATGTTAGGATCCTTATTCCTTTCTGCTACCTTTCTGCATTTTATGCTAGTCTTAATATATATTTTGCATATATGAACAATTTTAGTCCTAAAATGTATTACTGTTATTATATTTTTAAGTTAAAATATATTCATATAATCCTTTTTTTTTTGCCCTTTATTCCTTCTTTAATTCCTGTTCCTCTGTGTAAAATTTTATTTGATTTGAAGAACTTTCACAGATAGACCTTGAAAAACAAATCATGATGAATTATACAAATTATATAGAAATACTTTTATTTAAGTTTAAAGAATAGTTTAGAAGTTGTGTAATTAGGCTTGCCTGATAGCACAGTTGGTAAAGAATCTGCCTGCAATGAAGGAGACCTTAGTTTCATTCCTGGGTTGGGAAGATCCACTGGAGAAGGAATAGGCTACCCATTCCAGAATTCTTGGGCTTCCCTGTGGCTCAGCTGGTAAAGAATCTGCCTGCAATGCAGGAGACCTGGGTTCAATCCTTGGGTTGGGAAGATCCCCTAGAGAAGAGAAAGGCTACCCACTCCAGTATTCTGGTCTGGAGAATTCAGTCCATGTGGTCACAAAGAGATAGACTTTCACTCCATGTAATTGAAAACTAGTAGCATTCTTTCAATGTTTTAAGATGTTATGGCATTTTTCTGAGGATTCTATATTTTTATTTTTAATTTTTATTGAAGTACAGTTGCTTTACAATATTGTGTTAATATCTGCTGTGCAGCAAAGTCAACCAGTTGTACATACATTCACACTTTTTTAGATTTCCTTCCCACTTAGGTCACCATGGAGCACTGAGTAGCATTCTTGTGCTATACAGTAGGTTCTCATTAGTTATCTTTTTATGTATAGTAGTGTATATATGTCAATCTCAATCTCCCAAGTCATCCCACCCCCTCTTCTCCCCTTGATAACTATAAGTTTGTTCTTTACAACTGTGGTTCTATTCTGCTTTGCAAATAAATTTATCTCTACCAGGTTTCTAGTACAAGTGATACATAATATTTGTTTTTCTCTTTCTGACTTCCTTTACTTTCTGTATAAGAGTATCTATGTCGATTTGTGTCTTTGCAGCTGGCACTATTTCATTCATTTTTATGGCTGAGTGATATTCCATTGTATATATGTACCACATCTTCTTCATCCATTTCTCTATCAATGGACATTTAGGTTGCTTCTATATCCAACTGTTGTACCTTGTGATGCAATGAATGCAGGTTACAGGAATCCTTTCAAATTCTGGTTTCCTTTGAATTGTACACCTAGTAGTGGATTTGCTGGATTATACAGTAGCTCTATGTTTAGTTTTTTAAGGACCTTCATACTGTTCTCCATAGTGGCTGTACCAGTTTAAATTCCCACCAAAAATGGGAGGCTTCCCTTATCTCCATACCCTCATAAACGTTTATTGTTTGTAGATTTTTTTTGATGATGGCCTTTCTAACCAGTGTGAGGTGATACCTCTTTGTAGTTTTGATTTGTATTTCTCTAATAGTTAGTGATGCTGAGCATTTTTTATGTGTTTTTTGGCCATCTATATGTCCATTATTGTTTTAACTTCTAAAGTAATATGATATTTTATTGTCTCCTTTAAATTTTATCTTAGATTTTCTGCAGTTTTACTGTGATATGCCTAGGAGCGTGAATTTAACCAGCTTTAGTTTAGAACCAGCCATATATGCTAAGGAACTCAAGAATAATCTAGTGTTGATGCTAATTGTGATGCTGACTAGTTTATGGATGGGTACTTAATAACTATAGATTTTCATTATAAAAGATCACTCTGGTGAAAGTACACTAGTGGAAGGGGAAGTGGATCTAGAAATACAAAGACTAGTAAAGATATTATGGCATTAACATGTTTTGAATGCAAGTGAGCATAATGAAATGAAGAGAAGATATTTGTTACATAATATTTGCTTTGTATGTAAACAGAATTTTATTATTTATAAGGACATGAGTTTGAGTAAACTCCAGGAGTTGGTGATGGACAGGGAGGCCTGGTGTGCTGCAATTCATGAGGTCACAAAGAGTTGGACATGACTGAGCGACTGAACTGAACTGAACTGAAATAGGTTATACAAGAAAGAGAGTAATAAAGTATGTCTTTCAAATTTGTGACTTAGATAATAATATGGATAATGTCAAGAATGATTAAAAATAAAAAACTACAAGAGTGTGAATAGACTTTTTTTTATTAATACCAGTGTGACATAGAAGAAAGAATTCTAGAAAACTGCATAATTATTAAAATTTTAGTTATTGCCTACAAAGAGCCTGTTCATAGATAAGTTGCATAATCTCTTCCATCCTCAGTTTACTCATATATAAAATAAAGTGCCAATCCTAGATAAAAACCCTGTTTATTTTCCCAGCTCTAAATCTTAATTATTTAAATATAATAATATTGCTAATCTATTAATCAAATATTTATATTTAATGTTATTCCAAATTATTATCTTCCTATGGAAATTCCATGCACTAAATAATAGAATTGTAATAAATTTAACACAATAATATAACTAAAATGCATAATTAACCAATAATATGTATAAACCTATTAATTCAAATATAGAAAATGAAAGAAACTGATCATAAATATGCTACTAGCCAGTGGTATCCTCTCTATGTGAATAAAAAGAGAAATCAGAATTTTCCTTTAAAATCTTCCAAAATATCTCCTACCTCCTTCTTCCCCTAGGCATAACCATATATTTAAGTTCTAAGCACACAAAATTAGTCAACAATATTTTGTCATTAAAAGAAACTAATGTGTGTGATGTTCATATATTTTATTTTGATTAGCTCTCCTAAAC
>SJYX01020997.1:94228-130496 GCA_006410675.1 Oreotragus oreotragus | reverse complement strand
CAAGGAGATCCAACGAGTCGATCCTAAAGGAGATGAGCCCTGGATGTTCTTTGGAGGGAATGATGCTAAAGCTGAAACTCCAGTACTCTGGCCACCTCATGCAAAGAGTTGACTCATTGGAAAAGACTTTGATGCTGGGAAGGATTTGGGGCAAGAGGAGAAGGGGACGACAGAGGATGAGCTGGCTGGATGGCATCACCGACTCAATGGACATGAGTTTGAGTGATGTCCGGAAGTTGGTGATGGACAGGGAGGCCTGGTGTGCTGCAATTCATGGGGTCACAAAGAGACAGACACAACTGAGTGACTGAACTGAACTGAACTGAACTGAGAGGACTTTAAAACATTTTTTTTTCAATTTAAAAAAATGCTAATAGTAAAAATACATTTAGGACTTTTTCTGGTGTTGTTGTGGATAGTGTGGGGTCAGTTCATTTTCAATTCCTTGATCTGGCTTATACGTCTCAAGATCTATAGGTCCCTTACAGTTAGTCGGTGCTAACTGTAAGGTTTTAATCTATTCCTCCTTTCACTTCCAAAGCAGTTCCCTCTGTTTATTTTAGCTTCTTCCGTTTGCTGGTCTCTTCAGTGTCTAATTTCTGCCCTGACACAAGGGGGTGGTGGTGGTCACTTTTTTAGCCTTACTTGTTCAGTCATGCTGTGGGGAGAGAGGAACACTGCAAACAAATATCACTGGCGTGCATGGGAAGTGTTCGCAGTGTCTCTGCCACACTGGGTTTGCCCCATCTCACTGCATGTGTGCTTTCCCAGTCTACACTCTTCAGGCTCTAGATTGCTCTTTCGGTAACTGTTGAGGTGGGCCCCTGGGTTGCAAGTACTTCCCAGGTCTAAGCCTCTCAGGTTCAGGTTCTTGGGTACTCCACAAAGGTGCAGACTTGGTTGGACCTGCGTTTTGTGCCCTCCCCAGATCCAAGCAGCTCAGGTGACCAGGTGTTTGGCAAGCACAGTCACCCCAAGTTGTGGGCTGCAGCTTATTGCCTCCCCCATCCCAGCCATTTGGTTTTCTGGGTGTACAACCAGCACACTTTCTCAGGTGTGCCATGTGTCACTTTTGGGGAGCTGATCTCTGGCTGCAATCCTCCCAGCGGAAGTCGACTATCCAGATCCCAAGAAGTCTTGGTTAGCAATGAAGCCTGGATGCAGTTTGGTAGATGATGCCTCTCTGGGGCCATGATTGCCACCTTCTGGCTCAGGCTGCCCTCGCCTGCCTGTCTCTGGTGGGGTTGGGCCGGTCTGCAGCCAGCTAGCTCTGCTCAGTCCTTTGTCCTGTGAGCAGGCCTGGTGGTGTATTAGCTTAGGGCTTTTCATGGGATAGCTATCCCAAAGTCTGGGTTGCTATCTCAAGTTAGTTCCCTCAGATTGCCCTCAGGGCATTCAGGCCTGGTCCTTACCCTAAGGTAGTTGGTGCCTCCCTGTCCAGTCCCCACTTGCTAGTGCCAGATGCGAGCGTCTGGGCTGCTTTGCCACTGGGGGAGTTACCATTGGGTACATAATCTGTGGGTTTTAATTACTTATTTTTCCCCCCAGTTATGTTGCCCTCTGAAATTCCAAGGCTTGCCACAGACCTGCCAGTGAGAGTGTTTCCTGCTATTTGGAAACCTCTCTTTTTTAAGACTCCCTTCCCCGGACGGATCTCCATCCCTACCTCTTTTGTCTCTCTTTTCATCTTTTATAATTTTTTCCTACCTCCTTTTGAAGATAATGGGCTGCCTTTCTGGGTGCCTGATGTCTTCTGCCAGCATTCAGAAGTTGTTTTGTGGAATTTACTCAGCGTTCAAATGTTCTTTCAATGAATTTGTAAGGGAGAATGTGGCCTCCCTGTCCTATTCCTCCACCATCTTAGGACTGCCCCCTATGTTATTCTATTTGTAAGACAATGGAGAGACATTAGTTCAACCATTGCCTGAACTTCCACATGTTTGGATTAAAGCTAAGGATGTAATTATTATAAAGTTATTCTATTGTACCAATTAATATGTCCTTCACTGATGGACATCAAGGATAGACAAACTGTCTTCCAGTTTCTTATTTTATGATAATACAATTTAAAAACCAATGATACCCATTAGTGACTATACTGAAATGAACCTTAAGCTGGATTTATGAGAATTCTGTAGATACAGTGATATTCCATACTTGCTTACTATTGTCTGTTTCACCAACAGGATATGATACAAACTGCCTTTGCCTACTTTGGGTATATATGAGGCTAGCGATCTAGAGATCTAGGTGCTGTTTGCCAAGGAAATGTATTTATTTATGTTCAAAGTAGTGTGCTGCTGCTGCTGCTGCTGCTGAAGTCGCTTCAGTCGTGTCTGACTCTGTGTGACCCCATAGATGGCAGCCCACCAGGCTCCCCCATCCCTGGGATTCTCCAGGCAAGAACACTGGAGTGGGGTGCCATTTCCTTCTCCACAAAGTAGTGTAGGAGGCACTTAACAATTGATTTCAGGCATAAAGTCTACACACACACATACAAATACACTGTAATACTTGAATATATTCTCATTCAAATTGTTCTGTGTGCATTATACTCACTAATCTTCCACTAGCTACATAAATGTAGTTTTACTTCCTGTTGAAACAATTATGTTAGAACACTCTTCAATGAAATTACTGGGTTAAATGTCAAAATCTGGATAATATCCTAAATGGACAACTTCTAGAAAGTTCTAAGTATGACTTTAAGTTTCTGTTCCTAATTGTGTATTTTCAGTCTTTATCAAAATTTTTAAACATGAAAATATTTTTCAAGGAGTATAGTGTAAAATTTGAGCAAGCTCCCAGAGTTGGTGATGGACNCTGGTTCTAAATAGGAAAAGGAGTATGTCAAGGCTGTATATTGTCACCCTGCTTATTTAATTTCTATGCAGAGTACATCATGAGAAATGCTGGGCTGGAAGAAGTACAAACTTAAGATTGCTGGGAAAAATATCAATAACCTCAGATATGCAGATGACACCACCCTTATGGCAGAAAGTGAAGAGGAGCTTAAAAGCCTCTTGATGAAAGTGAAAGAGGAGAGTGAAAAAGTTGGCTTAAAGCTCAACATTCACAAAATGAAGATCATGGCATCCGGTCCCATCACTTCATGGGAAATAGATGGGAAAACAGTGGAAACAGTGTCAGACTTTATTTTGGGGGGCTCCAAAATCACTGCAGATGGTGACTGCAGCCATGAAATTAAAAGACACTTACTCCTTGGAAGAAAAGGTATGACCAACCTAGATAGTATATTCAAAAGCTGAGACATTATTTTGCCGACTAAGGTCCGTCTAGTCAACGCTATGGTCTTTCCTGTGGTCATGTATGGATGTGAGAGTTGGACTGTGAAGAAAGCTAAGCGCCGAAGAATCAATGCTTTTGAACTGTGGTGTTGGAGAAGACTCTTGAGAGTCCCTTGGACTACAAGGAGATCCAACCAGTCCATTCTGAAGGAGATCCACCCTGGGATTGCTTTGGAAGGAATGATGCTAAAGCTGAAACTCCAGTACTTTGGCCACCTCATGTGAAGAATTGACTCATTGGAAAAGACTCTGATGCTGGGAGGGATTGGGGGCAGGAGGAGAAGGGGACGACCGAGGATGAGATGGCTGGATGTCATCATGGACTCGATGGACATGAGTCTTAGTGACCTCCGGGAGATGGTGATGGATAGGGAGGCCTGGTGTGCTGCGATTCATGGGGTCGGAAAAAATCGGACATGACTGAGTGACTGAACTGAACTGATGTGTATGTGTATATTCCATTATTTTTGTTATTATTTGACTGATTTTGTATTTGCCATTTGTCTGGGTCTCCCTTTTTAATTCTTGTTTTTTGCTTTTGTGTGTTTGTTTTAATCTGTTTTAATGCCATGACAAACAACCTGTGAAATCTGCATTCCCTGGCCATAAACCAGGCCCTGAGCCTTTGAAGTGTGACCGCTGACACCAAGACACTAGATTGCCAGAGAACTCCTAACCCCAGGGAGTATGAATCACTAAGAACTCCCACAAAGACCTCCACCTGTGTATAAGACTTGGCATCACCAACTGCCAGCAGAACTCTGTGCAGAGCACCTCACCCAATCAAGACAAAAGCACAGGTCCAGTCATCAGCAGATAGGATTACCACCTCACAGAGCCCCACCCATCAGAGGAAAAAATAAAAACAAAAACCCATGTCCTTCCACCCGAACACAAGCACAAGTCACATTGAATGTGAAGCCTACACAGTTAGACCAGCCTTACTCACCAAGTGCAGAAACCAAAAGGAAAAAGAAATTCAACCTCAAAGCCTGGGAAAAGGAAACCTCAAACACAATAAGTTAATAAAAAAGATAACACAGAGACATACTGTGAAATGAAGGAACAAGCAAGAAACACAAAACCAAATAAACAAAAAAGAAATAAGTAAACTATCTTAAAAATAATTCAGAGTAATGATTATAAAGATGATCCCAAACCTCAAAAACAGAATGGCGAAAATGCAAGAATCAATTAACACATTTAACAAAGACCTAGAAGAAATAAAGAATAAACAAACAGAGACAATGCAATCACTGAAGTTAAAAATACTCTAAAAGAAACCAATAGCATAATATCTGAAGCAGAAGAAGAGATAAAAGAGCTGGAAGAGAGAATGATAGAAATAATTGCTGAGGAGCAGAATAAAGGAAAAAGAATGGAAGTAACGGAGTATATTCTCAGAAACTTCTGGGACAATATTAAATGCATCACCATTGAAATTATAAGGGTCCAGAAGAAGAATATAAATATAAAAAGAAAAATTTTGAAGAGATTATTGTCAAAAATTTCTCCAGCTTTGGAAAGGAGACAGTCAGTCAATTTCACAAAGTACAGAGAATCTCACACAGGATAAATCCAAGGAGAAACACAGAGAGACACATACTAAGCAAACTAAAAAAGACTAAATACAAAGAGAGAATATTAAAAGGCAGCAAGGGAAAAACAACAAGTAACATACAAGGGAAACCCCATACAATTAACAGCTGATCTTTCAGAAGAAACTCTGCAGGCCAGAAGAGAATGGCAGGATATATTTAAAGTACTGAAAAGGAAAAATCTACAATCAAGATTATTCTACCTGGCAAGGATCTCATTCAAAACTGATGGAGAAATCAAAAGCTTTACAGAGAAGCAAAAGTTAAGAGAATTTAGTACTACCAAACCAGCATCACAACAAATGTTAAAAGGACTTATTTAAACAGGAAACACAACAGAAGGGAAAGACCTATAAAATGACCCAAAATAATTAAGAAAATGCCAATAAAAACATATATATCAACAATTACTTTAAATGAAAATGGATTAGATGCTCCAACCAAAAGATGCAGACTGGCTGAATGGATGCAAAAACAAGACCCAAATATATGGTGCCTTCAGACCTAGAGACACATACAGACTGAAACTTAGAGGATGGAAAAAGATACTTCATGCAAATGGAAATCAAAAGAAATCCAGAGTAGCAATCCTCATATCTGACAAAATAGACCTTAAAATAAAGAATATTGCAAGAGATAAGGAAGGACACACTACATAATAATCAAGGGATCAATCCAAAAGGAAGATATACCATTTGCAGATATCTATGCACCCAACATAAGGTGAAGGTGAAGGTGAAGTCGCTCAGTCGTGTCTGACTCTTTGCAACCCCATGGACTGTAACCTACTAGGCTTCTCCATCCATGGGATTCTCCAGGCAAGAATACTGGAGTGGATTGCCATTTCCTTCTCCAAGGGATCTTCCCGACCAAGGGATCGAACCCCAGTCTCCCGCATTGGAGGCAGACACCCAACATAGGAGCACCTCAATACATAAGATACATACTAACACAGAGAGAAGGAGAAACTGACAGTAACACAATAATAGCACCTCACACACCTCACTCACATCAATGGACAGATTATCAAAACATAAAATCAATAAGGAAACACTAGCCTTAAGTGACACATTAGGCCAGATGGTTCTAATTGATATCTTCAGGACATTCCATCCAAATGCAGACATATACACCTTCTGCTCAAATGCACATGGAGCACTCTCCAGGGCAGACCACATCACGGGTCACAAATCAAACCTCAGTAAATTTAAGAAAATTGAATGAGACTAGATATCAATTACAGGAAAAAACACTGTGCAAACACAAACACCTGGAGATTTTAAAACAATATGTTTCTAAACAGATTACTGAAGAAATCAAAAAAGAAATTAAAAAAATTTATAGAACAAAATGACAATGAAAACAGGACAATTCAAAACCTGTAGGATGCAGCAAAAGCAGTTCTAAGAGGGAGTTTATAGCAATACAATCCTACCCCAGGAAACAAGAAAACCATCGAATAGACAACCTAACTTTACTCCTAAAACAACTGGAAAGAGAATAACAACAACAACAAAACAAAAAAGAGTTAGCAGGATCATAAACATCAGAGCAGAAATAAATTAAAATGAAATGAAGGAAATAATATTAAAGATTAATAAAACTAAAAGCAGGTTCTTTAAGAAAATAAACAATATTTACAAACTTTTAGCCAGACTTATCAAGAAAAAAATGGAGAAGAATCAAATCAATAAAATTGGTAATGAAAAATGAGAGTTTACAACAAACAATGCAGAAATACAAAGAATCATAAGAGACAATTTTGACCAAGTATAACCCAATAAAATGGACAACATGAAAAAATAGATTCTTAGAAAAGTTCAATCTCCCAAAATTGAACCAGGAAGAAGTAGAAATTATGAACAAGTCAATTATATGTACTTAAACTGAAACTGTGATTTAAAAAAAAAACTCTTATAAAACAATAACCCGGGGGCAGATGGGTTCTCAGGGGGATTCTATCAAACATTTAGAGAAGAACTAATGCCTGTCAGAAAGCTAAGATCATGGCATCTGGTCCAATCACTTCATGGCAAATAGATGGGGAAACAATGGAAGCAATGAAAGACTTTTTGAGAGCTCCAAAATCACTGCAGATGGTGACTGCAGCCATGAAATTATAGACATTTTCTCCTTGGAAGAAAAGCTATGATCAACCTAGATAGCATATTAGAAAGCAGAGATATTAATTTGGCAACAAAGGTTTGTCTATTCAAAGCTCTGGTTTTTCTAATAGTCATGTATGAATGTGAGAATTGGACTATAAAGAAAACTGAGTTCTGAAAAATTGATGCTCTTGAACTGTGGTGTTGGAGAAGAATCTTGAGAGTCTCTTGGATTGCAAGGAGATCCAACCAGTCCATTCTAAAGGAAATCAGTCCTGAATATTCACCGAAGGACTGATGCTGAAGCTGCAATTCCAATACTTTGGCCACCTGATGCAAAGAACTGACTCCCTAGAAAAGACCCTGATGCTGGGAATGATTGAAAGCAGAAGAAGAAGGGGCTGACAGAGGGTGAGTTGGTTGGATGGTATCACTGACTTGATGGATATGAGTTTGAGTAAGCTCCAGGAGTTGGTGATGGAAAGGGAAGCCTGGTGTGCTGCACTCCATGGGGTCACAAAGAGTTAGACTTGACTGAGTGACTGAACTGAACTGAAGCCTATCCTTCTAAGACTCTTTCAAAAAATTGCAGATGAAGGAACACTTCCAAACTCATTCTATGAGGCCATCACCCTGATACCAAAACCAGATAAAGATTGCACAAAAAACAAAATTACATACCAACATCACCAAAAAATATAGATGCAAAACTCCTCAACAAAATTCTTGCAAACATAATCCAACAACACATTAAAAGGATCTCACACCATGATCAAGTGAGGTTTATCCCAGTGATGCAATGATTCTTCAATATATGCAAATCAATCAATATGATGGACCATATTAACAAATTGAAAGATAAATACCATATAATCCATTGAATGGATGCAGAGAAAGCTTTTGACAAAATTCAACATCCATTTATGAAAAAGCTCCTCAGAATATGGGTATAGAAGAAACCTACCTCATCATAATATAGGCTGTATATGACAAATCCACAGCAAACATTATTCTCAATGGTGAAAAACTGATAGCATTTTCTCTAAGATCAGGAACAAGCCAAGGGTGCCCACTCTCATTGCTATTAATCAACATAGCTTTAGTTGTCCTAGAAAAGAAAAGGAGATAAAGGAAATCCAGATTGGGAAAGAAGTAAAACTCTCACTGTTTGCAGATGATGTGATACTGTAAATTTGTGCTTGCACATGCGTGTGTGCTTAGTTGCTCAGTCGTGTGTGACTCTTTGCAAACCTGTGGACTGTAGCCCACCAGACTTTTCTTTCCATGGGATTATCCTGGCAAGAATACCAGAGTGGGCTGCCATTTCCTTCTTCAGGGAATCATGTCAATCCAGGGATTGAATGCACATATCCTGCAGCTCCTGCATTGACAGGCATATTCTTTACCAATGACCACCTGGGAATCCCAATATTATACACTGAAAATTAAGATATCATCAGGAAATTATTAAATATAATCTATGAATTTAGTAGTCACAAGATACAAAATAAACAGAAATATCTTGCCTTCCTATACAATAAAAATGGGAAAAAAATAGAAATTAAGGAAACAATCCCATTCACCATTGCCACAAAAGAATAAAATACATAGAAATAAACCAATCTAAGGAGACAAAATACCTGTATGCAGGAAGACTGATGAAAGAAATCAAAGACAAAAACTATAAATATATCATGTTCTTGGATTAGAAGAATCAGTAATCTGAAAATGACTGTCCTACCCAAAGCAATCTATAGAGTCAATGCAGTAGTCAAATTGCTACTAAAATTTTCACAAAACTAGAACCAAAGATATCACAATTTGTATGGAAGCATAAAAGACCCCAAATAGCCAAAGCTTTCTTGAGAAAGAAATATGGAGCTTCAGGAATTAACCATCATGACTTTAAACTATACTACAAAAGTACAATAATAAAGACAGCATGGTATTGGTACAAAAACAGATCAATGGAACAAGATAAAAACCTCTTAAATAAAACCATTCATCTATTGGTACCATATCTTTGGAAAAGAATGCAAGAATATACAATGGAGAAAAGACAATCTCTTCAATAAGTGGTGCTAGGAAAAGTAAACAGCTATCTGTAAAAGAATGGAATTAGAACACTTCCTAACACCAAACATGAAAATAAATTAGAAAGGATTAAAGACCTAAATGTAAGGCCAAAAATTATAAAACTGATAGAGGAAAACTTAGAACACCCTTTGACACAAATTGCATCAAGACCTTTGACCCATCTCCTAGAATAATAAAAATATAAACAAAAAGAAATGAATGGTACCTAATCAAGCTTAAAAGATTTTGCACAGCAAAGGAAACTATAAACAAGATGAGAAGACAGCCCTCAGAATGGGATAAAATAATTGCAAATGAAGCAGCTGACAAAGGATTAATCTACATAATATACAAGCTATTCAAGCAGGTCAATATCAGAAAAACAACCTAATCAAGAAATGGACAGAGGACCTAAACAAACATTCATATAATACAAAGAAGATATACAGATGGCTAATAAATACATGAAAACATGCTCAACATCACTCATTATTAGAGAAATGAAAATCAAAACTACACTGAGGTATCATTTCACACTAGTCAGAATGGTCATCATCAAAATATCTACAAACAATAAATGCTAGAGAGGATGTAGAGAAACTCAAACCTTCTTGCATTGCTGGTGGGAATGTAAATTGCAATAGCCACTAGGGAGAACAGTATGGAGATCCCTTAAAAAGTAGGAATAAAATTCCCATATGACCCAGCAATCCCACTACTGGGCATATGCCCTGAGAAAAACAAATTCTAAAACACATGTACCCCCAGTGTTCATTACAACACTATTTACAATAGTTAGGACATAGAAGCAACCTAGATGTCCATCAACAGATGGATGGATAAAAAAGCTGTGGTACATATATACAATGGTATGTTATGTAGCCATAGAAAGGAAGTCAGTTGTAGTGAGGTAGATGAACCTAGAACCTCTTATACAGAGTGAAGTAATTCAGAAGGAGAAAAACAAATATTATATATTAATATATATATATATATATATATATATATTGAATCTAGGAAAGTGTACTGATGAATCTATTTTCAGGGCAAGAATAAAGACCCAGACATAGAGACAATTCAGGGGAAGGAGAGGGTGAGATGAATTGGGAGAGTAGCATTGAAATATATAGATCACCATATATAAAATACAGGTAGTAAAAAGTTGCTTCATAAAAAGGGAGCTCAACCTGGTGCTCTGTGATAATCTAGAGGGGTAGGATAGGGTGCAGAGTAGAAGAGAGATTCAAGACCAAGGGTACCTATAAATACTTATGGCTGATTCATGCAGAAACCAACACAATTTTGTAAGGCAATTGTCCTACAATTAAAAATAAAAAAATAAATTAATTTAAAAAAAAAAAAGAAAAAGAAAGGACATGACCAGACATGGGTAGGAAGTGGNGACAGGTAGAAGAGAGATTCAAGACCAAGGGTACCTATAAATACTTATGGCTGATTCATGCAGAAACCAACACAATTTTGTAAGGCAATTGTCCTACAATTAAAAATAAAAAAATAAATTAATTTAAAAAAAAAAAAGAAAAAGAAAGGACATGACCAGACATGGGTAGGAAGTGGTGGGTTAAAATTAAGCTCAATTTTGCCTATTTTTCCCATGTTTTTTTAAGCTATATTCAACTTATTATTTATTAAAGTAATAATTCATAAACACATAAAATAAAAGATAAAAGTAACAATACCAATAACTGAACAAAATGAAACAAAAAAATTAAGAATATTTTCCTGGGGCCACTGCTGAGAGTGTGCTTGCTCCCATAGTGAGCAAGAACCAATCTTTGCCTCCCCAGGAGGCCTTCCAGTACCTCTAGGTAGCTCTTGGGACCTGCTGTCAACACTGTGGGGCCAGCTTAGACTGACCTGGCCCAATTCCTACAAGTATTTGTCTCCTAATTTCATTGCTGCAAAGGGTAGACCAGTCTCAATTGTGGGAACAGAAGGAGGTTTACTCAAAGACTTTCAGTGAGATGGGAAGGAGCTAAATTTAGAATCATGTGACTTTCAGTTGAGCTTCTTCCATTGCTCTTTAAAGAAAAGCAATGCACAGAGTAGAAAAGGGTCAGGTTTACTCAGGTATTCCACAGACACGGGATTTACCAAGCTGATCTCAGGGATTTAACCCATGACTTGTGCAGATACATGGAAAGACTTTTGTTCTTCCTTAGTTTCACTGCCCCTGGGGCCCAGCTTTGGTTTTGACCCCACCTCTGCATGTACACCACTCTCAGGTGTTTGTTCCCTGCCCAGGCAAGAGGGAAAAAAGCAACCCCTGCTTGGGGAACACTTATTCACTCAGACTGGGGCATGCATGAGTTGCCCCTGGTAGCAGGAACTGTCAGTCAGTTGTAACCAACTGTGACAACTCGATTTGGTGGGAGTCTCTCCAGTCTGTGGAGTCCCTCCAGTCTGTGGAGTCCACAGTCTGGTGGGAGTCCCTCCAGTCTGTGGAGGCAGAAGTTGACATATGGGAGTTGTGGGAGCCCTACCCTCCTTATGCCTTACCACAGTGGCAAATTTCCAAGCAAATCATGCTTCCTCTAGAGGCGTTCCTGGCCCACACATCCACTACCTCTGGTCCCATCTGCTGTATCAGCAGAGACAACAGTGTTCTTCTCACCAGATCAGTTCCCCCAACTCCACACTTTAGCACTCAGCCCTGGCCAGCATTGGTGGACTTTCATGTCAGGCAGGGGTACCAAGGGCTGACTCCCAAGGAGACTTTGGTATAGGTGCCCTTCAAGCCTCCAGAACCCTCATGAGCAGAAGAGATAACAACCTGAGGGGCAGAAAGACTCTGCTCAGAATGGAGCCCCTCCCAGTGGAGTGTAGGGTCTTTCAAAGCAAGGGCCATATCTTATCTCCCTAACTCTGTGGCCCACCAAAAGGCTTCACGTAGAAAAGGCTTCCCAATGAATGTTTGTTGGATGAATTAATGAAAGGATAGATAAAAACTTGATAGTGTAGTGTAGAGGGAAAAAAGTAGTTTTTAGAGTTAGAAAGCAAAGAAGGCAATGGCAACCCACTGCAGTACTCTTGCCTGGAAAATCCCATGGATGGAGGAGCCTGGAAGGCTGCAGTCCATGGGGTTGCTGAGGGTCGGACATGACTGAGCAACTTCACTTTCACTTTTCACTTTCATGCATTGGAGAAGGAATGGCAACCCACTCCATTGTTCTTGCCTGAAGAATCCCAGGGATGGGGGAGCCTGGTGGGCTGCCGTCTATGGGGTCTCACAGAGTCAGACACGACTGAAGTGACTTAGCAGCTGTAGCAGCAGAGTTAGAAAGAGCTGGCTTCTAGTCTGCCTTGGACTAGCTATGTGACCTTTAACAAGTTATTTAACCTTTTTGAGCTTCAGTTTACTCATACCCATTAAGAAAAATTATCGACCTTTCAGAATGAAGCTCAAATGAGATAACAGAAAATGCTCCATAAACCATGAAGAGTTATGCATATGTTAAACATTATTACTATTATCAAAGGAGAGCACATGACTCAGAAAGGGACAGAAGGAGGCTTATTCAGAGACATGCAATGAGATGAGAAGGGGCTAAATTTCACTTCCAGTTGAGCTACTTCCATTGCTCTTTGAAGAAAAGCAATGCACAGAGTAGAACAGGTCATGGTTGTTGATCTACACCATTGACTCAAGGAGGAGAAAGTTTTTTAATTTGAAATTTGTATTGTGGTAATTGTGTGGATTCACATGTAGTTGTAAGAAATAATACAGATTCCTTGTAGACTTTGCCCTGTTTTTCCTAATGGCAACATTTTACAAATCTATAGGATAATATCACAACAAAGATATTGACATTGATGTAACTCACAGATCATATTCGTATTTCCCAATTTTATTTGTAATCATTGTGTGTGTTTCTGTGTGTTATGTGTGCTGCTGCTACTGCTAAGTCACTTCAGTCGTGTCTGACTCTGTGACCCCATAGACGGCAGCCCACTAGGCTTCCCCATCCCTGGGATTCTCCAGGCAAGAATACTGGAGTGGGTTGCCATTTCCTTCTCCAATGCATGAAAGAGAAAAGTGAAAATGAAGTCGCTCAGTCTGTCCGACTGTTAGAGACCCTATGGACTGCAGCCCACCAGGCTCCTCCATCCATGGGATTTTCCAGGCAAGAGTACTGGGGTGGGGTGCCATTGCCTTCCCCGGTGTGTTATGTGTATCCAGCCTCAAATAATTTTATCATGTGTAGGTTTATGTGACCAACACTACAGTTAAGTCAGAGAACTGTTCCATCACCACAAGGATATATTATATTACCATTTTAGCACCATAGATTCCTTCTGTTATCCTTTTATAGCCACCTCTATCTTGCTGCCCTTCCCTCTCTTAACTCTTGGAATTGGGAAGTATGAGTTGGTGTTAATTATACTGTAAATGTTTGGTAGAATTCTTGAGTGAAACACCCTAGTCCAAGAAGTTTATTTTTCTGAAGATTTTAATAAATTTCTTTAATGACTATAAAACTATTAAGATTACCTATTTCATTTGGGTGAGTTTCAGTAGCTTGTGGCTTTCAAAGAATTGTCTATTTATATTAAGTTGTCAAGTTTATGAGTGGAAGACATCCTGCCCCTGGGATATTCCTCGAAGTCTAGGGTTTCAAACCAGTTAGCCTTTTCTTACTACCTTCCAGGGCTCTCCTTTCTTGCCTCTTGTCATTATTTCTAGGGCTTGTAGTTTTCCTTAGGAGGGAGAAGCAGAAAGAATGGCATCTTCTTTGATCTATGCCATCTTCTCTGGACCAAAAGTCTGGGAGGAGGGTATTTTTATGCCATGTTGGGAAAAAGCATTCACCACTTGGAGTTTCTCGGGGCTCCATCCTAATGGAGCCATTCTACCATACCAGGAGCTTAGACAGAAAAAGCAGAGGTAGAACTGATCATCCAAAAAGGTCAAGCCTGGAGGCTGAATTTCTTACCATTTTAACGTGTAATGGACATGTTGTTAAGGCTCTGGGGCTGTATCTAAGCTCCCATCAAGAAGCCTTTTGGGCTATGGAAGACTGCAGTTTGAGTCCCCATCCATTTTCATAAATCTTTTTCTTCTTTAGAATGGCCTAAGAAGGCCCTCATCTAGAATGTTCCAGGTCTCTTTGGCTTTTTATCTGGGAGTTTCAGCTCTGTATTTTTAGCCATCACCTGGCCTTTAAGCCCACAGGCTGGGATTCCAGGTCTTTGAAACAGTCACTGGCCAGCATTTTCCATATTTCCAAACCACTTGGAGATAAAGGGGTTTGCTGGAGCACAAGAGAAAAGTTATTCTGCTGAGTCATTCCTACCATAAAGCCAGGTCTTCATTATCCATCTGAGTCTACTCTTTTGACTTAGATTCAAGGAATTTTCTAACTTGGAGAGTATTCACAATTCATACTGTCTGTTCCTTTTTTTTTTTTTTTTTTTTTGGTATAACTGGAGAAGAGTAGAGAAGAGAAGGAGCCCACCTAAAATTACCCAGTAATGCAGTGATAGAGATGAGGCTAAGACTTAGGTCTCCTGACTTTTAAATCTCTTCCCATGAAACTAAATATTAACAGGTATAGATTTTTAGTGTGAGAGGATTCAGTGTAAGACCTTGTAGTAACATGGGAAAACCAGATTATGCCCAAAAGGGATCAAACAATCTGGGTAAGGGGCTTCTAATAAAGATCATGACATACTTTTGAAGGAAAAAAAATATCTCTTTAATTTCTGGAGAACAGATTAGGGAGACATGTTCTCTGTCTTTAAGTCTTTAAAGGACTATCATGGGAGGAGGGAGCAGATGGGCTCTGGATGGTACCAGGTGATAAAGCTAAGGGCTATGAGTGAAAGCCACAGGGAGGTAAAGTTCAGCTTAACAGTAGAATTAAATATCTAATGGTAGAGTTGTTCAGAGATGGATTGATCTGTCTCAGAAAGAAGCAAGCTATCATTGGAAGTATAGAGGAAAGACAAGAAAACATTTGTAAGGGTTGCAGTAGAAGTGATTCAAGGCTTAAATGAGTGTGATGGGCAGATTGAACCAACATATCTTTGAGGTCATCTCCAACTATTTGTCTATAAATCTGTCATCCTGACTAAATTGTCTACTTATGTGATCTGAAGCAAATTACTTTACCTTTTTGGGATTCTATCACACTATCCTATTCCTCCAAATGAAGCAGATATCTGCATCAGGAGGAAACAATTGGCAATCCCTGAAAGAGAAATTTTCTTTCCATTGTACTTGGAAAAGAAAAAAAAAAAAAAAAAGGCATGGGTTCCTTTTGAGAACTATGACTCCTCTTCAAGATTCTGACTGAATTTGAGGTCACAATATGAGCACTGGACTGACTGAAATTCTGGAAGTAGCAGACCACAAACAGACATTATCCTATACATGGCGAATCTATGCTTCTGGCAACTCAAAGGTGCTTCTGTAGAATGCAAAATCATTCCCCAGGGTAAGAGGGACACAGGAAGAATGGTTAATGCCTTTATTGAACTTGGAAGTTGATTCTCAAAGAACTGGTCATTTCAGACTTAACATTACATATAAATCTCCACTCTAGAATCTGATCCCAGCTTAGTTTTGCAATTTTATCTCTTGTTACTTCTTAACTATCACAAAGAGGTGCTCCTTTCTTGACATCTCCCTCTGGTGGCCTAACTTGAAGCTTCAGGACAACAGTCTCAGGACCCAACACACAGTGAAAACAGCTTTGATTGAATGTCTTATCTCACTCGAGGGGTTACCCTTACCTTATGTCTGATATCTGTGCACAGAGCTTGGTATTGGAGTGGATTCCTGGACCTCCTCGAATGTGTTATCCTGAGTTCTGCAACAGGAGTTCTCCATTCTGCTGAGTGAGAAGACATGACAGTGAGCTTTGCTGAATGCTTTCTATGTGTTAGACACAACTCTGAGTACTTAAGCAACTCCTTCAGTTCAGTTCAGTCACTCAGTCGTGTCTGACTCTTTGCAGCCCCATGAATTGCAGTACGCCAGGCCTCCCTGTCCATCACCAACTCCCGGAGTTCACCCAAACTCATGTCCATTGAGTCAATGATGCCATCCAGCCATCTCTTCCTCTGTTGCCCCCTTCTCCTCCTGCCCCCAATCCCTCCCAGCATCAGAGTCTTTTCCAATGAATCGGCTCTTCGCATGAGGTGGCCAAAGTATTGGAGTTTCAGATTTAGCATCAGTCCTTCCAAAGAACACCCAGGACTGATCTCCTCTAGAATGGACAGTTTGGATCTCCTTGCAGTCCAAGCAACTCTCAAGAGTCTTCTCCAACACCACAGTTCAAAAGCATCAATTTTTTGGTGCTCAGCTTTCTACACAGTCCAACTTTCACATCCATATATGACCACTGGTAAACCCATAGCCTTGACTAGACGGACCTTTGTTGGTAAATAATGTCTCTGCTTTTGAATATGCTGTCTAGGTTGGTCATAACTTTCCTTCCAAGGAGTAAGCATCTTTTAATTTCATGGCTGGAATCACCATCTGCAGTGAGTTTTAATCCCTCTCAAACAATCTCCATTTGACAGATGAGAAAAAAAAAGTGAGACACAGAGAGGTGAAATGACTTACCCAAGGTCATTTTACAAATAAGAAACTGGCAGAAGTTGTCTTTTGACTACAGTAACTGGTTCCAACAAATCCTCTAAAAAAATATTTTGTAAACTTGTTTCATTAAAAATAGAAAAAATAGTATAACTGCTAAATATAGTTAATGAGTATGTGGGATTTTTTTTTAATTGGTGGAGAATTGGTTTACAATATCATGTTGGTTTCTCTCTTACAGCAATGCAAATCAGTCGTAATTATATATATCCTCTCTGTCTTGAGCTCCCCTCCCCTCCCACCCCTCTGGGTCATAACAGAATGCCTGGTCTGCCCATGCTATATATTTCTGTGATCAAAAATCTTCCAGCAAACACAGCCCAAGGCCAGATGGCTTCACAGGTGAATTCTGTCAAACTTTCAGAGAAAAACTAACATCTATCCTGCTCAAACTTTTCCAAACGATTGCAGAGAGAGGAAAACTCCCAAAGTCATTCTATTAGTCCATCATTGTTCTGATACCAAAACCAGACATAGATATAACAACAACAACAACAAAATGCTAGGCCAATGTCACTGATGAATATAGATGCTAAAATCCTCAACAAAGTTCTAGCAAACAAAATCCAATACCACATTAAAAGGATCACAGACCATGATCAAGTGGGGTTTATCCCAGGGATGCAAGAATTCTTCAATATATACAAATCAATCAATACTATACACCATACTGACAAATTGAAAGATAAAAAGCATATGATCATCTCAAAAGACACAGAGAACGTTTTTGACAAAAGTCTACACCTATATAAGATAAAAACAAAACACTCTCCAGAAAATCAGCATAGAAGTAATCTACCTCAACATAATAAATGTCATATATGGCAAACCCACAGCAAACATAATTCTCAATGGTGAAAAACTGAAAACATTTCCTCTAAGACCAGAAGCAAGAAAAGGGTGCCCATTCTTACCACTATTATTCAATATACTTTTGGAAGTCTTAGTTATGGCAATCAGAGAAGAAAAAGAAATAAAATGAATCTAGATTGGAAATGATAAAGTAAAACTCTCACTGTTTGCAGATGAAATGATACTATAAATAGAAAACCCTAAAAATGCCACCAAAATACTACTAGAACTAATCAATGAATTTAGTAAAGTTGCAGGATACCAAATTAATATATAGAAATTTCTTTCATTCATACACACTTACAAAGAAAAATCAGAAAGAAAAAATAGCATTTATGACTATATTTCCAAGTTTCCTTCATCTTTCTTTGTGAAATCTTTGAAACTATAGGCATACTGACATTTCATTTCTTTTAGAATACATCTCAAAAAATTAGAACATATTCTTACATATGCACTCAGAAAAGTTAAGCATAAATCCTTAATGTTTATTACATAGTTCATATTAAGATTTTTCAAATTGGTCTTCCAAAATGTCTATTTTGAACCAGAATCTAATTAAAGTCCATACAATGCATTTGGTTGTTAGACCTCTTAAGTATCTTAATTTCCACCTTCCTTTTTAAATCATGTCACTAAATGGCAACCCCATGAACCCCTTGAGAAACCCATGAAATATGAAATATTTCAGTATGAAATAGATTTAAGGGACTAGATCTGATATGGAGAAGGCAATGGCACCCCACTTCAGTACTCTTGCCTGGAAAATCCCATGGACAGAGGAGCCTGGTAGGCTGCAGACCATGGGGTCACTAAGGTCGGACACGACTGAGCGACTTCAATTTCACTTTTCACTTTCATGCATTGGAGAAGGAAATGGCAGCCTACTCCAGTGTTCTTGCCTGGAGAATCCCAGGGACGGGGGAGCCTGGTGGGTTGCCGTCTATGGGGTCACACAGAGTCGGACACGACTGAAGTGACTTAGCAGCAACAGCAGCAGATTTGGTAGAGTCCCTGATGAACTATGGATGGAGGTTCGTGACATTGTATAGAGGAGACAGGGATCAAGACCATCCCCATGGAAAAGAAATGCAAAAAAGCAAAATGGCTGTCTGGGAGGCCTTACAAATAGCTGTGAAAAGAAGAGAAGTGAAAAGCAAAGGAGAAAAGGAAAAATATAAGCATCTGAATACAGAGTTCTAAAGACTAGCAAGAAGAGATAAGAAAGCCTTCCTCAGTGATCAATGCAAAGAAATACAGGAAAACAACAGAATGGGAAAGACTAGAGATCTCTTCAAGAAAATTAGAGATACCAAGGGAACATTTCATGCAAAGATGGGCTTGATAAAGGACAGAACTTCTATGGACCTAACAGAAGCAGAAGATATTAAGAAGAGGTGGCAAGAATGCACAGAAGAACTGCACAAAAAAGAGCTTCACAACCCAGATAATCACGATAGTGTGATCACTCACCTAGAGCCAGACATCCTGAAATGGGAAGTCAAGTGGGCCTTAGGAGCATTACTACGAACAAAGCTAGTGGAGGTGATGGAATTCCAGTTGAGCTATTTCAAATCCTGGAAGATGATGCTGTGAAAGTGCTGCACTCAATGTGCCAGCAAATTTAGAAAAATCAGCAGTGGCTACAGGACTGGAAAAGGTCAGTTTTCATTCCAATCCTAAAGAAAGGCAATGGCAAAGAATGTGCAAACTACTGCACAATTGCACTCATCTCACACGCTAGTAAAGTAATGCTCAAAATTCTCCAAGCCAGGCTTCAGCAATACGTGAACTGTGAACTTCCAGATGTTGAAGCTGGTTTTAGAAAAGGCAGAGGAAACAGAGATCAAATTGCCAACATCTGCTGGATCACAGAAAAGGAAGAGTTCCACAAAAATATCTATTTCTGCTTTATTGACTATGTCAAAGCCTTTGACTGTGTGGATCACAATAAACTGTAGAAAATTCTGAAAGAGATGGGAATATCAGAGCACCTGACCTGCCTCTTGAGAAACCTATACGCAGGTCAGGAAGCAACAGTTAGAACTGGACATGGAACAACAGACTGGTTCCAAATAGGAAAAGAAGTACATCAAGGCTGTATATTGTCACCTTCCTTATTTAACTTATAAGTACACAGTACTTCTTATAAGTGCAGAGTACATCATGAGAAATACTGTGCTGGAAGAAGCACAAGCTGGAATCAAGATTGCTGGGAGAAATATCAATAACCTCAGATATGCAAATGACACCATCCTTATGACAGAAAGTGAAAAGAAACTAAGAAGCCTCTTGATGAAAGTGAAAGAGGAGAGTGAAAATGTTGGCTTAAAGCTCAACATTCAGAAAACTAAAATCATGGCATCTGGTCCCATCACTTCATGTAATATAGATGGGGAAACAGTGGAAACAGTGTCAGACTTTATTTTGGGGGGCTCCAAAATCACTGCAGATGTTGATTGCAGCCNGTGAAAAAGTTGGCTTAAAGCTCAACATTCAGAAAACTAAAATCATGGCATCTGGTCCCATCACTTCATGTAATATAGATGGGGAAACAGTGGAAACAGTGTCAGACTTTATTTTGGGGGGCTCCAAAATCACTGCAGATGTTGATTGCAGCCATGAAATTAAAAGATGCTTACTCCTTGGAAGGAAAGTTATGACCAACCTAGATAGCATATTCAAAAGCAGTGGCATTATTTTGCCAACAAAGGTCTGTCTAGTCAAGACTATGGTTTTTCCAGTGGTCATGTATGGATGTGAATGTTGGACTGTGTAGAAAGCTGAGCACCGAAGAATTGATGCTTTTGAACTGTGGTGTTGGAGAAGACACTTGAGAGTTGCTTGGACTGCAAGGAAATCCAAACAGTCCATTCTAAAGGAGATCAGTCCTGGGTGTTCTTTGGAAGGACTGATGCTAAAGCTGACATTCTTATTCTTTGGCCACTTCATGCTAAGATTTGAGTCATTGGAAAAGACTCTGATGTTGGAAGGGACTGAGGGCAGGAGGAGAAGGGGACAGCAGAGGATGAGATGGCTGGATGGCATCATTGACTTGATGGACATGAGTTTGGGTGAACTCATGGGAGTTGGGAGTTGGTGATGGACAGGGAGGCCTGGCGTGCTGCAATGCATGGGGTCACAAAGATTGGACACAATTGAGCTACTGAACTGAACTGAAGTGAAATGACAACCCACTCCAGTATTCTTGCCTAGAGAATCCCACTGACCCGGGAGCCTGGCATCCTATAGACCATGGGGCCATAATGAGTTGGACATGACTTAGAGACTAAACAACAACAAATGACTTGTTGAAAAGACTGGGAGAATTGTTCTTGTAAAATGCTGCATCTTTTGTTATCAGTATAATTGCAGACTCCACCCTTATTTACCACCCCATGGAACTTTCCCATCCTCTTCTTGTCTTGACTTATTGTTTGGATGTTTTATTCCCCCAGTAGCAGGACAGAGATATTTTGATAGCTTCCCAGGGCTGTTAGCCTTAAATAGTGCCTGCTGAGTATGCCCAAGGTGCTGACATGTCTTTCATTTTTCCAGTAATCCACTCCCACCACACCCCCATGCCTTTCATACTTTTCTTCTCATCTCTGCATCTTATCTTCCTGTCTTCTCCCTAGACCAATAGTTCTCCAACTTAGTTATACATTAGAAGCAATTAGAAAGCTTTAATATCACTTTTTCGATTGTCTAATGGTTACAACTCCATGTTCCCAATGCAGAGGTCACAAGATCGATCCCTGGAAAGGTAACTAAGATCCTGCATGCTTCACAGTAAGATTAAAGATGCATCAGGTCTTAGTTGTGGCATATGGGATCTTCATTGCATCATGCAGGGATCCTTTGTTGTGGTAAATGGGCTCTCTAGTTGTGGAATGGGGACTTAGTAGCTATGGCACATGGAATCCAGAGTGCATGGATTACAGAGTGCAGGCATCAGTAGTTGCAGCACATGGGCTCTTTAGCTGTGCCATGAAGACTTAGTTGCTCCATGGCATATAGGATCTTAGTTCCTTGGCCAGGTGTGGAACCTGTGTCCCCTGCATTGCAAGGTGGATTCTTAACCACTGGAATGCCAGGGAAGTCCTCCACCCATGAAATTTTAATAACAGAGTTTTACAGTATAACTATTCATAAAACTATGATCATTTAGAGGGCCATAAGCCAGTGTAATAGCTAAGATATTCCCCTCAGTTCCCTAAAAGGCAATTTTCACCTGTTTGGGGACTATAAAACCCTAGTTGAGAATGCATGCTAACAACTTACTAATCAAAGTGTGGTCTTAAATCAATAGCATTGGCGTCACTTGGAATTTGTTATAAATTCAGAATCTCAGGCCCCACTGCTCCGTATAGCTTCTCCTCTCTCCCATAAAGCTGACTATTTCCAGTATGATTACTAGAAGCAGTAACATCCACACAGATTCAAACCTCAGGACTGAGATAGAAGTTACAGGCATCTAGTCCAATCCTCTGTCATATCCTTTGAGTCCTTCCCCAAAAGCCCTGCCATGTAGTCATCCAGACACTGATGGAAAACCTCTGATGATGGGAAATTCACTGTTACTTCAGGTAGATCTTTCCAAGAATTCTCTCTCTTTTTTTTTTTAATTGAAGTACAGTTGATCTAAAATATTACGTTAGTTTCAGGGTTACAGCATACTGATTCAGTAATTTTGTAGATTACTCTCCATTGTCGGTTATTACAAGATAATGGACATAATTCCTTGTGTTATACAGTATATCCTTTACTTGTCCTTGGCTGTTCTAAATAGTGCTACTATGAACATTGAGGTGCACATAACTGCACCTCAAATTAGTGCTTTCACTTTTTTCTGGATATATATACACTATAACAGAATTGCTGGTACATATTGTAGTTTTATTTTCCTTTTTTTTTTTTAAAGAAAACTCCATACAGTTTTCCATAGTAGCCGCACAAATTTGCATTCCCACGAACAATATACAAAGGTTCATTTTCCCCCACATATTCTCCATCATTTGCTATTTGTAGACTTTTGATGATAGACATCTTGCAGGTATGAGATTATACCACAATTTTGTTTTGATTTGCGTTTCTCTGACAATTAATGGTGTTGAGCAGCTTTTCATGTGACTGTTAGCCATTTCTATGTTGTCTTTGGGAAAATGTCTATTCAGGTCTTCTGAACATTTTTTTTTTCCCTACCCTAGGAGTGTCCCCAGTAATTGTTTCTTTTTTTAATATAAATCTATTTATTTTAATTAGAGGCTAATTACTTTACAATATTGGATTGGTTTTGCCATACATCAACATGAATCTGCCACGGTTCTACACATGTTCCTCTTCCTGAACCTCCTCCCACCTTACTCCCCTTACCATCCCTCTGGGTCATCCCAGTGCACCAGCCCCGAGCATCCTGTATTATGCATCGAACCTGGACTGGTGATTCATTTCACCTATGATATTATACATGTTTCAATGCCATTCTCCCAAAACATCCCACCCTCGCCCTCTCCCACAGAGTCCATAAGACTGTTCTATACATCTGTGTCTCTTTTACTGTCTCACATACAGGATTATCATTGCTGTCTTTTTAATTCCATATTATGCATTAGTATACTGTATTTGGAGAAGGCAATGGCACCCCACTCCAGTACTCTTGCCTGGAAAATTCCATGGATGAAAAAGCCTGGTAGGCTGCAGTCCATGGGATCGCTAAGAGTCAGACACAACTGAAGTGACTTAGCAGCAGCAGCAGCAGTATACTGTATTGATGTGTTTCTTTCTGGCTTACTTCACTTTGTATAATAGGCTCCAAGTTCATCCACCTCATCAGAACTGATTCAAATGTATTCTTTTTAATGGCTGAGTAATACTCCATTGTGTATATGTACCACAGCTTTCTTATCCATTCGTCTGCTGATGGACATCTAGATTGCTTCCTTGTCCTGGCTATTATAAACAGTGCTGTGATGAACACTGGGTACACGTATCTCTTTTGATTCTGGTTTCCGCAGTGTGTATGCCCAGTCTCTTATACACATCTAGATGTGTATAAGAGACAGCCCTTGTGGCAACCCCATCCTGAACCCCTCTCCCTCCTCCCTCCCCATACCATCCCTCTGGGTCATCTCAGTGCACCAGCCCCAAGCATCCAGTATCATGCATCGAACCTGGACTGGCGATTCATTTCATCTATGATATTATACATGTTTCAATGCCATTCTCCCAAAACATCCCACCCTCGCCCTCTCCCACAGAGTCCATAAGACTGTTCTATACATCTGTGTCTCTTTTACTGTCTCACATACAGGATTATCATTGCTGTCTTTTTAATTCCATATTATGCATTAGTATACTGTATTTGGAGAAGGCAATGGCACCCCACTCCAGTACTCTTGCCTGGAAAATTCCATGGATGAAAAAGCCTGGTAGGCTGCAGTCCATGGGATCGCTAAGAGTCAGACACAACTGAAGTGACTTAGCAGCAGCAGCAGCAGTATACTGTATTGATGTGTTTCTTTCTGGCTTACTTCACTTTGTATAATAGGCTCCAAGTTCATCCACCTCATCAGAACTGATTCAAATGTATTCTTTTTAATGGCTGAGTAATACTCCATTGTGTATATGTACCACAGCTTTCTTATCCATTCATCTGCTGATGGACATCTAGGTTGTTTCCATGTCCTGGCTATTATAAACAGTGCTGCAATGAACATTGGGGTACATGTGTCTCTTTCTATTCTGGTTTCCTCGGTGTGTATGCCCAGCAGTGGGATTGCTGGGTCATAAGGCAGTTCTATTTGCAATTTCTTAAGGAATCTCCACACTGTTCTCCATAGTGGCTGTACTAGTTTGCATTCCCACCAACAGTGTAAAAGGGTTCCCTTTTCTCCACACCCTCTCCAGCATTTATTGCTTGCAGACTTTTGGATCGCAGCCATTCTGACTGGTGTGAAGTGGTATCTCATTGTGGTCTTGATTTGCATTTCTCTGATAATGAGTGACGTTGAGCATCTTTTCATGTGTTTGTTAGCCATCCGTATGTCTTCTTTGGAGAAATGTCTATTTAGTTCTTTGGCCCATTTTTTGATTGGGTCGTTTATTTTTCTGGAATTGAGCTGTATAAGTTGCTTGTATATTTTTGAGATTAGTTGTTTGTCAGTTGCTTCATTTGCTATTATTTTCTCCCATTCAGAGGGTTGTCTTTTCACCTTGCTTATAGTTTCCTTTGTTGTGCAGAAGCTTTTAATTTTAATTAGATCCCATTTGTTTATATTTGCTTTTATTTCCAGTATTCTGGGAGGCGGATCATTGAGGATCCTGCTGTGATTTATGTCGGAGAGTGTTTTGCCTATGTTCTCCTCTAGGAGTTTTATAGTTTCTGGTCTTACATTTAGATCTTTAATCCATTTTGAGTTTATTTTTGTGTGTGGTGTTAGAAAGTGATCTAGTTTCATTCTTTTACAAGTGGTTGACCAGTTTTCCCAGCACCACTTGTTAAAGAGATTGTCTTTACTCCATTGTATATTCTTGCCTCCTTTGTCAAAGATAAGGTGTCCATATGTGTGTGGATTTATCTCTGGGCTTTCTATTTTGTTCCATTGATCTATATTTCTGTCTTTGTGCCAGTACCACACTGTCTTGATGACTGTGGCTTTGTAGTAGAGCCTGAAGTCAGGTAAGTTGATTCCTCCAGTTCCATTCTTCTTTCTCAAAATTGCTTTGGCTATTCGAGGTTTTTTGTATTTCCATACAAATCTTGAAATTATTTGTTCTAGTTCTGTGAAAAATACCGCTGGTAGCTTGATAGGGATTGCATTGAATCTGTAGATTGCTTTGGGTAATATATTCATTTTCACTATATTGATTCTTCCAATCCATGAACATGGTATATTTCTCCATCTATTAGTGTCCTCTTTGATTTCTTTCATCAGTGTTTTATAGTTTTCTATATATAAGTCTTTAGTTTCTTTAGGTAGATATATTCCTAAGTATTTTATTCTTTTCGTTGCAATGGTGAATGGAATTGTTTCCTTAATTTCGTTTTCTACTTTCTCATTATTAGTGTATAGGAATGCAAGGGATTTCTGTGTGTTGATTTTATATCCTGCAACTTTACTATATTCATTGATTAGCTCTAGTAATTTTCTGGTGGAGTCTTTAGGGTTTTCTATGTAGAGGATCATGTCATCTGCAAACAGTGAGAGTTTTACTTCTTCTTTTCCAATTTGGATTCCTTTTATTTCTTTTTCTGCTCTGATTGCTGTGGCCAAAACTTCCAGAACTATGTTGAATAGTAGCGGTGAAAGTGGACATCCTTGTCTTGTTCCTGACTTTAGGGGAAATGCTTTCAATTTTTCACCATTGAGGATAATGTTTGCTGTGGGTTTGTCATATATAGCTTTTATTATGTTGAGGTATGTTCCTTCTATTCCTGCTTTCTGGAGAGTTTTTATCATAAATGGATGTTGAATTTTATCAAAGGCCTTCTCTGCATCTATTGAGATAATCATATGGCATTTATTTTTCAATTTGTTAATGTGGTGAATTACATTGATTGATTTGCGAATATTGAAGAATCCTTGCATTCCTGGGATAAAGCCTACTTGGTCATGGTGTATGATCTTTTTAATGTGTTGTTGGATTCTGATTGCTAGAATTTTGTTGAGGATTTTTGCATCTATGTTCATCAGTGATATTGGCCTGTAGTTTTCTTTTTTTGTGGCATCTTTGTCAGGTTTTGGTATTAGGGTGATGGTGGCCTCATAGAATGAGTTTGGAAGTTTACCTTCCTCTGCAATTTTCTGGAAGAGTTTGAGTAGGATAGGTGTTAGCTCTTCTCGAAATTTTTGGTAGAATTCAGCTGTGAAGCCGTCTGGACCTGGGCTTTTGTTTGCTGGAAGATTTCTGATTACAGTTTCAATTTCCGTGCTTGTGATGGGTCTGTTAAGATTTTCTATTTCTTCCTGGTTCAGTTTTGGAAAGTTGTATTTTTCTAAGAATTTGTCCATTTCTTCCACGTTGTCCAATTTATTGGCATATAATTGCTGATAGTAGTCTCTTATGATTCTTTGTATTTCTGTGTTGTCTGTTGTGATCTCTCCATTTTCATTTCTGATTTTATTGATTTGATTTTTCTCCCTTTGTTTCTTGATGAGTCTGGCTAATGGTTTGTCAATTTTATTTATCTTTTCAAAAAACCAGCTTTTGGCTTTGTTGATTTTTGCTATGGTCTCTTTTGTTTCTTTTGCATTTATTTCTGCCCTAATTTTTAAGATTTCTTTCCTTCTACTAACTCTGGGGTTCTCCATTTCTTCCTTTTCTAGTTGCTTTAGGTGTAGAGTTAGGTTATTTATTTGACTTTTTTCTTGTTTCCTGAGGTATGCCTGTATTGCTATGAACTTTCCTCTTAGCACTGCTTTTATAGTGTCCCACAGGTTTTGGGTTGTTGTGTTTTCATTTTCATTCATTTCTATGCACATTTTGATTTCTTTTTTGATTTCTTCTGTGATTTGTTGGTTATTCAGAAGCGTATTGTTCAGCCTCCAAATGTTGGAATTTTTAATAGTTTTTCTCCTGTAATTGAGATCTAATCTTAATGCATTATGGTCAGAAAAGATGCTTGGAATGATTTCGATTTTTTTGAATTTATCAAGGTTAGATTTATGTCCCAGGATGTGATCTATCCTGGAGAAGGTTCCGTGAGCACTTGAGAAAAAGGTGAAATTCATTGTTTTGGGGTGAAATGTCCTATAGATATCAATTAGGTCTAACTGGTCTATTGTATCATTTAAAGTTTGCGTTTCTTTGTTAATTTTCTGTTTAGTTGATCTGTCCATAGGTGTGAGTGGGGTATTAAAGTCTCCCACTATTATTGTGTTATTGTCAATTTCCCCTTTCATACTTGTTAGCATTTGTCTTACATATTGCGGTGCTCCTATGTTGGGTGCATATATATTTATAATTGTTATATCTTCTTCTTGGATTGATCCTTTGATCATTATGTAGTGGCCTTCTTTGTCTCTTTTCACAGCCTTTGTTTTAAAGTCTATTTTATCAGATATGAGTATTGCCACTCCTGCTTTCTTTTGGTCTCTATTTGCGTGATATATCTTTTTCCAGCCCTTCACTTTCAGTCTGTATGTGTCCCTTGTTTTGAGGTGGGTTTCTTGTAGGCAGCATATATAGGGGTCTTGTTTTTGTATCCATTCAGCCAGTCTTTGCCTTTTGGTTGGGGCATTCAACCCATTTACGTTTAAGGTAATTATTGATAAGTATGATCCCGTTGCCATTTACTTTATTGTTTTGGGTTCGGGTTTATACACCCTTTTTGTGTTTCCTGTCTAGAGAAGATCCTTTAGCATTTGTTGGAGAGCTGGTTTGGTGGTGCTGAATTCTCTCAGCTTTTGCTTGTCTGTAAAGCTTTTGATTTCTCCTTCATATTTGAATGAGATCCTTGCTGGGTACAGTAATCTGGGCTGTAGGTTATTTTCTTTCATCCCTTTAAGTATGTCCTGCCATTCCGTCCTGGCCTGAAGAGTTTCTATTGAAAGATCAGCTGTTATCCTTATGGGAATCATCTTGTGTGTTATTTGTTGTTTTTCCCTTGCTGCTTTTAATAGTTGTTCTTTGTGTTTGATCTTTGTTAATTTGATTAATATGTGTCTTAGGTTGTTTCGCCTTGGGTTTATCTTGTTTGGGACTCTCTGGGTTTCTTGGAGTTGGGTGATTATTTCCTTCCCCATTTTAAGGAAGTTTTCAACTATTATCTCCTCAAGCATTTTCTCACAGTCTTTCTTTTTGTCTTCTTCTTCTGGGACTCCTATGATTCGAATGTTGGATCATTCAATATTGTTCTGGAGGTCTCTGAGATTGTCCTCATTTCTTTTAATTCGTTTTTCTTTTTTCCTCTCTGATTCATTTATTTCTACCATTCTTTTTTCTACTTCACTAATCCTTTCTTCTGCCTCCTGTTATTCTACTATCTGTTCCCTCCACAGTGTTTTTTGTCTCATTTATTGCATTATTCATTATATTTTTACTTTTTTTTATTTCTTCTAGGTCCTTGTTAAACCTTTCTTGCATCTTCTCAATCCTTGTCTCCAGGCTGTTTATCTGTGATTCCATTTTGTTTTCAAGATTTTGGATCATTTTCACTATCATTCGGAATTCTTTATCAGGTAGATTCCCTATCTCTTCCACTTTGGTTTGGTTTGGTGAGCATTTGTCCTGTTCCTTTACCTGCTGGGTGTTCCTCTGTCTCTTTTTCTTGTTTATATTGTTGTGTTTGGGGTGGCCTTTCTGTATTCTGGCAGTTTGTGGAATTATCTTTATTGTGGACTTTCCTCACTGTGGGTGGGGTTGTACAGGTGGCTTGTAAATGTTTCCTGGTTAGGGAAGCTTGTGTTGGTGTTCTGGTGGGTGGAGCTGGATTTCTTCTCTCTGGAGTGCAATGAAGTGTCCAGTAATGAGTTATGAGTTGTCAATGGTTTTGGAGTGACTTTGGGAACCCTGTATATTGAAACTCAGGGCTATGTTCCTGTATTGCTGGATAATTTTTGTGGTATGTCTTGCTCTGGAACTTGTTGGCCCTTGGGTGGTGCTTGGTTTCAGTGTAGGTATGGAGGCATTTGATGAGCTCCTATCAATTAATGTTCCCTGGAGTCAGTTCTCTGGTGTTCTCAGGATTTGGACTTAAGCCTCCTGCTTCTGGTTTTCAATCTAATTTTTACAGTAGCCTCTAGACTTCTCCGTGTATACAGCACCGTTGATAAAACATCTAGGTTAAAGATGAAAAGTTTCTCCAGAGTGAGGGACACCCAGAGAGGTTCACAGAGTTAATGGAGAAGAGAAGAGAGAGGAGGGAGTTACAAGTGACCCAAATGAGATGAAGTGGAATCAAAAGAGGAGAAAGCAAGCTAGCCAGTAAACACTTCCTTATGTGCTCTCCACAGTCTGGACCGCTCAGAGATGTTCATGGAGTTATACAGAGAAGAGAAGAGGGAAGAAGGATACAGAGGTGGCCAGGAGAATGGAGAAGAGAAGAGAGAGGAGGGAGTTACAAGTGACCCAAATGAGATGAAGTGGAATCAAAAGAGGAGAAAGCAAGCTAGCCAGTAAACACTTCCTTATGTGCTCTCCACAGTCTGGACCGCTCAGAGATGTTCATGGAGTTATACAGAGAAGAGAAGAGGGAAGAAGGATACAGAGGTGGCCAGGAGGATAAAGGGGGGAATCAAAAGAAGAGAGACAAATCCAGCCAGTAATCAGTTCCCTGAGTGTTCTCCACTTTCTGGAACACACAAAGAGATTCACAGAGTTGGGTAGAGAACAGAAGGGGGAGGGAAGAGATAGAGGCAACCTGGTGGAGAAAAAAGGAGAGTCCAAAGGAGGAGAGAGCAGTCAAGCCAGTAATCTTGTCCCCAAGTAAATATGTACTAAAGATTGGGTTCTTAAAGGTACAAAATTGATACTAAATACTAAAAACAAAAGATTAAAAATCTGGCATAGAGGTTGAGTTTTCAAAAATACAATTTTAAAGAAAAAGAAAAAAATAAAGTCACAAAAATTATAATGTTTATATATATATGAAGTTTCCTTTAAAAAACAGGGTCTCTTTTTTTTTGCAAAGTAATAGTAGGTTATAAAAATGAAAATTAAAGGAGTAATAGAGGACTTAAAAATTAAAAAAAAACAATTAAAAACTTTAAAAATGATAGTAAAAATAGTAAAAATATATCTAAGACTTTCTCTGGTGTTGTTGTGGGCAGTGTGGAGTCAGTTTATTATCAGGTAGTTCCTTGATCCGGCTTACATNTTTTTTGCAAAGTAATAGTAGGTTATAAAAATGAAAATTAAAGGAGTAATAGAGGACTTAAAAATTAAAAAAAAACAATTAAAAACTTTAAAAATGATAGTAAAAATAGTAAAAATATATCTAAGACTTTCTCTGGTGTTGTTGTGGGCAGTGTGGAGTCAGTTTATTATCAGGTAGTTCCTTGATCCGGCTTACATTTCTCAAGATCTATAGGCCCCTTCCTATGTAGCAGTACTATCTACAGGGTTTTAATCTATTGCACCTGTCACATCCAAGGAGGGTCCCTCTGTTTTAGCTTCTTCTGTTTGCAGCTCTCTTCAGTGTCTAATTTCCACCTTGGCACAAGGGGGCGCTGGTGGACACTTTTTTAAGCTCACTTGTTCAATCCCGCTGTGGGGAGGAAAGGACGTTGCAAATAAATAACACTGGCATGTGCTTGCAGTGTCTCGACCACACTGGGTTAGCCCCCACACACGGCGTGTGTGCTTTCCCTGTCTACACTGCTTAGACTGTAGGTTGCTCTGCCAGAACTGTCTGAGGCCAGCTGTGGGTTGTATGCACTTCCCAGGTCTAAGCCACTCAGGTTCAGGTATTCAGGTAGTCCTTAGAGGCATAGACTCACTTGAGCCTGCATCTGTGCCCTTCCCAGATCCAAGAGCTCAGGTAACCAGGTGTTTGATGAGCGCATTCGCTGCAACTTATTGCCTTCCCCTGTCCCTGCCACTTGGTTTTCTGGGTGTACAACTGGCGCATCTTAGGTGGATGTTGACCATCCAGAAGCCCAAAAAATCTTGGCTAACAATGTAACCTGCTTGCAGTTTGGTAGATAATGACTCTCTCACGTCACGATTGCCCCCTTCTGGTTCTGGCTACCCTTGCCTGCCTGTCTCCAGTGGTGGATGGGATGGCCTGCCGCTGGCTATCTCTGCCCAGTCCTTTGTTCCATGAGCAGGCCTGACAGTGTCTTAGGTTAGGGCTTTTCACAGAGCCGGCCGGCACACTAAGTGCAGGCAGCTGCGAGAGCCAGCCAGTGCACTAAGCATGGCCGAGAGGAACTACCCCATGCCCGAGGTCAGGGGCAGCAGCCGAGAGAAGCTACCCTGCGTCTGAGGTCAGGGGCGGCAGGGAAGAGCCACCCCATGTCCAAGGCCGGGGCGGCAGCCAGGAGGAGCCACCCCACATCTGAGGCCAGGGGCGGTGGCTGGGAGGAGCCACCTTGCACCTGAGGCCAGGGGCAGTGAACCTGAGGAGCCACCCACGCCCGACGCCAAGGCCTATGGCTTGGAAGACCAACCTGAGGAGCAGTGCCTGCACAGGTGCAGGAGGGCCTAGAGGAGCTATCCCACAATGAAGGTCAGGAACGGCGGCAGTAAGGAGATAACCCTCGTCCAAGGTAGGAGCAGCAGCTGTGCTTTGCTGGAACATCGCTGAAGAGATACCCCACGCCCAAGGTAAGAGAAACCCAAGTAAGATGGTAGGTGTTTCAAGAGGGCATCAGAGGGCAGACACACTGAAACCATACTCACAGAAAACTAGTCAATCTAATCACTCTAGGACCACAGCCTTTTATAACTCAATGAAACCAAGCCATGCCTGCAGGGCAACCCAAGACAGGGGGGTCATGGTGGAGAGGTCTGACAGAACGTGGTCCACTGGAGAAGGGAATAGCAAGCCACTTCAGTATTCTTGCCTTGAGAAACCCATGAACAGTATGAAAAGGCAAAATGATAGGATACCAAAAGATAAACCCCAGATCATTAGGTGCCCAATATGCTACTGGAGATGAGTGGAGAAATAACTCCAGAAAGAATGAAGGGATGGAGCCAAAGCAAAAACAATACCCAGTTGTGCATGTGACTGGTGACAGAAGCNATGGCAACCCACTCTAGTAGTCTTACCTGGAGAATCCTCATGGACAGAGGAGCCTGGTGGGCTAAAGTCCATGGGTCACAAAGAGTCAGACACGACTGAGCAACTAAGCACATTACTTCTCAGCATAAGTTAATAAGCTGAAAATCACAGAGATTTCCCATAGCAGGGAAAATATGGTAAAAGAGTGTAATTTTATTTTCAAGCCTATAACTTTAAGAATGAGCTTCTGCCTTGATAGGATCATTTGTTAATTTGTATTGAGATGTAGTGAGGAAAATTGTGATAATTTAAATTATCATTGAAGCTTGTCAAGTATAATTTTAGTGAAAATATGAGTGTTATATAGGAGAGAATTAGGGCCATAAAGAAAACAATTAATTTTTATTCAAGTATGTCTATATTTTTATTTCAATCCCTCAGTTTGGTCTTCTTGAGGATGATCTATTATTAATTTGTACACAATGACTGCCCTCTGTTTTTACTTCTTTCAAATTCCTCATAGCTTAAATACCTTGTCCCCTCCAGCCACCCACAATTAAAAATTATGCTTCTATTATAAAAACATAAAAGGTAGAAGCAAAACAGTAGTGAGGAATTATGGAAACAGAAAGACCTGTCTGAAGGTCATCATGGTTAGATGTGATGGCACAGAAACACCAAAGTACCGTGCTTATTTTGTCCTTACTCTACCATATTCCATGACCAGCTCTCCTTTCTGATTGCCAGTCTTGTGGAGAAATAGCAGCCAGTGATTTTATAATATACCTTCAAATTCTTCTTAATTCTTACAATTCCCAGCTTTGTCCTACAGGTGAGTTAGATCTTTTGCTTATAATACTCATACCATTTCTGCTTCCTTAATTGAACTTTAATTGATAAAGGTGATTTTAGGGCCTCATAATCTTCAGTCAATTCAGTCACTAAGTCATGTCAACTTTGTGACCACATGAAACGCAGCACACCAGGCCTCCCTGTCCACCAAAACCCAAAGTCCACACAAACTCATGTCCATTGAGTCGGTGATGCCGTCCAACCATCTCATCCTTTGTTGTCCCCTTCTCCATCTGCCCTCAATCTTTCCCAGCATCAGGGTCTTTTCAAATGAGTCAGCTCTTCACATCAGGTGGCCAAAGTATTGGAGTTTCAGCTTCGACATCAGTCCTATCAATGAACACTCAGGACTGATATCTTTTAGAATGGACTGATTGGATCTCTTTGCATTCCAAAAGCATTAATTCTTCAGTGCTCAGCTTTCTTTGTAGTCCAAATCTCACACCATACATGACCACTGGAAAAACCATAGCCTTGACAAAAAGGACCTTTGTTGACAAAATAATGTCTCTGCTTTTTAATATGCTATCTAGGTTGGTCATAACTTTCCTTCCAAGGAGCAAGTGTCTTTTAATTTCATGGCTGCAGTCACGGCTGCAATTATGGCTTCTGTGATTTTGGAGCCCAGAAAAATAAAGTCAACCACTGTTTCCACTGTTTCCCCATCTATTTCCCATGAAGTGATGGGACCTGATGCCATGATCTTAGTTTTCTGAATGTTGGGCTTTAAGCCAACTTTTTCACTCTCCTCTTTCACCCTCATCAAGAGGCTCTTTAGTTCTTCTTCACTTTCTGCCATAAGGGTGGTGTCATCTGCATATCTGAGGTTATATATCTCCCGACAATCTTTATTCCAGCTCGTGTTTCCTTCAGCCCAGCTTTTCTCATGATGTCCTCTGCATATAAGTTACATAAGCAGGGTGACAATATACAGTCTTGATGTACTCCTGTTCCTATTTGGAACCAGTCTGTTGTTCCATGTCCAGTTCTAACTGTTGCTTCCTGACCTGCATACAGGTTTCTCAAGAGGCAGGTCAGGTGGTCTGGTATTCCCATCTCTTTCAGAATTTTCCACAGTTTATTGTGATTCACACAGTCAAAAGCTTTGGCATAGTCAATAAAGCAGAAATTGATGTTTAACTGGTACTCTCTTGCTTTTTTTCAATGATGCATCGGATGTTAGCAATTTGATCTCTAGTTCCTCTGCCTTTTCTAAAACCAGCTTGAACTTACCTCTACTTAATCTGACAAATCAGACATGCTATAATGACCTTGTGGTTTTATGTTATTCCCTCTACCTATAATTCTGACAGTTCTTTTCTTACTTGTATCTACTTGAACTCTCATACATCTTTAAAATATTGATTAATATGCCATTTCATGAAGACTTCTAATCATACTAGCCATTGATAATATCAACTAAGTTTCATTTTAGTTTGCGTTTTTAGCTTGATTCTGATTTTGTTATATCTATTAACAAATGAAACATTGAATATCTGGCTCAGCAATACTGATATCTTCTTTTTGGACAGTTTGTTTTCTGATTGTGCTTGTTCCACCAATGTTAAATATAGTGTTTAGCACATAATCATTCCTTGACAATTTAGTCAGCTGTAATAGCTAATCTTATATTTCTTTAGAAGTAGACTTTCAAAAACTATTTTAAACTGCTAAAGTTGGTGGTGATTTCTCCTTTCAATATAGTAAATTATATATATACACACTACATAGAATCACTGTTTTATACTCTGTTATTATTGCTTCTGTGACTATAATATATGTATTATATATATATATATAATGTACTATGAAGAATCACTCTTTTATACCTTTTGTTATGGTTGTTTCTGTGGCTAATTTCCCCTACTAGGTTAATACCTTCTGAATGAAGCACATTTTTTGCCTGAAAAATAATTTTTGAATCACTGGAATGTTCAAAATATAGAGCGGATGGATGTACATGTCTTAGTTTAGTTCAATCGTCATTTTTAAATTAGAAAATTAACTTTCATAAGAAGACTGCAATCAGAGGAAACCTTCAGCTGATTAAAACTTTTAAGATGTTTTATTCAGATTTTACTAATGTATCAAGTACTCAGAAATTAAAATGATCTAGCTGTCAGGTTCTGAGCTCATCTGTGGTTATTACATATTCATCTAAGTAGAAAAGCTTTTTTATAGGTGATTTTGTTTTTACACATTAGTGGTAAACATTTATGATACTTAATTCCTATGCCTTCCTAGGTAACAGATGTTGTCAATTGACCTTTGCTAACTACTTCACAGAGTGTGATTTTGTAGATGGGCTGCTCAGATTTAGTTTTTGCTGAATGACTTCAGCAAAATTTTTATTAAACCTGTTTTGACAAAAATCATGTCCTTTATTCTAGATATACTGAAGCCCAGAGCAGATTTATTGATAATGAATTCTGAGTAGAAAAATAAGACTTTGAGATATGTAAGACAGAAACCAAAAGGGAAAAAAGAACCCTTATGTCATTGGTCCCCAGTTATGGACTTCTAAGCCTAGGGAACCTTTAGCTTAATGCAATCAAACAGTAAATCCAAGCATTCACCAAGCATCTTTTTTAGAATGTTTGAATATCATTTTCCGTGAATATATAATTTTTTCAAAATATATAAATGTTTAAAATATCTATTGCGTTATATGCGTCTGTTAAAGCTTACTACATATATCTTTATGCTCAAGTAGATCAGGAATTACTGCTGTGTATAATTAAAGTATCTATGGTGTGTTTTCTGTTTGTTGCCAAAAGGGTAGTCTCTGTAGAATAAGAACTATGAGTAACAAATAATGAATATTTGTAAAGTTTGACATTAATATCATATAACATTGCCCTTTCAAAATAATTTAAAAGAATAACACAAAATAATGCTTCAGAATAATAATGCCAAAACACCATCACTTTTTCCTATTTTAACACTAATTTGATTTTACTATTAATATCAAACCAAATCATTTTGCAGTTTTAACTTAGAGGAAATAATTGGGAGAATAGCATTGAAATATGTATACTATCACGTCAGAAACAAATCGCCAGTCTATGTTCGATGCAGGATGCAGGATGTTTGGGGCTGGTGTATGGGGATGATCCAGAAAGATGATGTGGGGTGGGAGGTGGGGGGGGGGGGTGTATGTTTGGGAGTTCATGTAGACCCAG
>SJYX01020997.1:80056-93253 GCA_006410675.1 Oreotragus oreotragus | reverse complement strand
GGTTTATGTTTGGGAGTTCATGTACACCCATGATGGATTCATGTCAATGTATGCCAAAACCAATACAGTACTGTAAAGTAAAATAAAGTAAAAATAAAAATTAAAAAAAAAAATAAAAAAAGAAAGTTTAAATTCAAAACTAAGATAGAAATTTGAGATATGGGTGTCAAATAAAAAATGAAAATGAGGCTGACATTCAACAGTTTATTTTTAAATTTTGGTTTTTACCTCTTTGTCTTTTTAAAATAATCTTTGTTTTAGCCTTCACTATGGGCTTCCCTGGTGGCTCAGAGGTTAAAGCGTCTGCCTCCAATGTGGGAGACCTGGGTTCGATCCCTGGGTTGGGAAGATCCCTTGGAGAAGGAAATGGCAGTCCACTCCAGTGTTCTTGCCTGGAGAATCCCATGGACGGAGAAACTTCATAGATTACAGTCCACGGGGTCGCAAAGAGTCAGACACGACTGAGCGACTTTACCTTACCTTACCTTATCAAAGTTAAGGACAAGCTTTATCTGTTTATTAAAAGGTTCTAATCAAATGTACTAGACAATCCTCAGTATGTTATTACTTTTATTTATTCTTAGAATCTAGAGATCTTAACTTCCAACTTATCAATGAGAATCAAATGAGGTTCATTGTGTGGACTTCTGAATTTCATTCAGTACAATTTAAAAATACTTTTAAAGGTAAACAAAGCACATAAACTTAGTCATACATTAATGACCTTCAAAATAATGTCCTCAAAAATATTGCTTATACAATTACATTTTTAACAAAAACAAGATTGTCATGTTTGTAAGATATGGGTATGCCCTTATCCTAAATGCAGACAGACAGTACTTAGTGTATTACTGGAACAGGAATCTTAACATCTGCTCAGCAAATGACCAAAGCTCTCTTGCCAAAGGTCACCCTTTTGAGTTACTCATCCCCTCCCTACATCTTCATTGAATTTTCCATTGCTTTCATTCTTTGAAAATCACAACCTAGCAAGTTTTGATACCAAGACTCATAAGAAAATACACATTGTGCCATTTCTTTCCTAAAGAAACTTTTAATATTTCTTTAACCTTTTTGTTACAATATGTTTGAAATATAACATTTTGTAATTTAAGGTGCAGCATATGTGTCATATAGATAGAAAGTAACGTGATTGTCATTGTACCAAAAGTTAACATTTATGTCATGTCACATAACTGCATATCTTTGTGGATGGAATAAAAATGTTATCTCAGCAATTTTAGTGATTATAGTACAATATTGTCTATATTCACTATGCTGTACATTGGACCTCTAGTTCTTATATGTTAATAGTTGCTGGTTTGAAAGTGATGTTAAAGGTGGGTTGTGAACTTCATCTCACAAGCTTTCTCTAATCATGTATATGTTCTAGCTCATCAATTAATATGCCCCTTCTTTTAACTTTTTAATATATTGGGATTCCAAATTTAAGAATCACATTTGTAAAAAGTTTTAATTTTTTAATTAATATGTAAATCCAGTGAGTTTCTGATAAAAATATAAACAATTTTTAAGAAACTTAACAAGCTGAATTCATAATCGATGCAGAAAGGTAAGTAAGCATTATAGCAGGTGTTTTTTAAAAACTAAAAACAAGGTAATTATCCTATCAAACATTGATGTTTAATAAATGTAGTCATTGATGAAACAAAAATTTGGTGCAGATATGGGAAAATATATCAATCCAATAAAAAGAGGATTTAGTAATGGAATTTAAGTAGTAGATAATTACTGCTGCTGCTGCTGCTAAGTCGCTTCAGTCATGTCTGACTCTATGCGAACCCACAGACGGCAGCCCGCCAGGCTCCCCTGTCCCTGGGATTCTCCAGTCAAGAATACTGGAGTGGGGTGCCACTGCCTTCTCTGAGATAATTACTAGTCTTTCTCAAAGAGATGGGAAAAGGATAGTCTAACAATACCTGATGTTGGAGCCACTTGGTTTTCACTTGGAAAAATGTAAAAAGACACCTCCACTTTATATTACAAGAATTGAAACAATAGCTGTTGCTGCTGCTGCTGCTGCTGCTGCTAAGTTGCTTCAGTCGTGTCCAACTCTGTGCAGCCCCATAGGCTGCAACCCACCAGGCTCCTCTGTCCACAAAATTCTCTAGGCAAGAATACTGGAGTGGGTTGCCATTCCCTTCTCCCCCCAACAAAAGAAACAGAAGCAATAAATACATTAGGAGAAAATAGAACAGAAGTTCTCGCAAGAAAAAACTTTTTTATACAATTGAAACAATAAATAAAATATGGATATACATTTTCCTAAATTAACATTTGTCACTTCTTTAGGATTAAAAGAAAAGCAGACAGAAGATGGGAAGAAAAAAATTATGCAACAGTATGATAGGCATTGGAGAAGGCAATGGCACCCCACTCCAGTACTCTTGCCTGGAAAATCCCATGGACGGGAGAGCCTGGTGGGCTGCTGTCTATGGGGCTGCACAGAGTCGGACATGACTGAGCACCTTCACTTTCACTTTTTCACATGATAGGCATAAGTGTACTTCCCTGGTTACTCAGTGGTAAAGAATCCACCTGCCAATGCAGGAGACACGAGTTTGATCCCTGTGTTGGGAAGATCCCCTGGAAAAGGAAATGGCAACCTACTCCAGTATTCTTGCCTGGAGAATCCCAAGGACAAAGGAACCTGGTGGGCTACAGTCCATAGAGTAGCAGAGTCAGACACAACTGTATAAGAGCTATTGTAGTAGAAAAGACCAAGGTGTCACTAAACTTCCCTTGCCAATATTTCAGCATGGTGCAGTGGTGAACACATCCTATGAATTGATTGGTCCTACCATACAACATCTAGAAGCTGCCAATTAATAGTGACCAACTGGCCTCTGAGAGGTGCAAATCAGATGTGTAAAAGATGACATTCTGCAAAAGCAACACAGTTCTTCAAGATAAGAATAGCTCTTATACTAATGCCGGTTATGTGGCACTGTGTCCCCAAAAGGTATTACACATGGGTTCAGTAACCACACGGTAGGAAAAAAAGTAGGAATAGTGATACTTATTGCACCTAATTAGACCCATTCTGAGAATGTGTTCTTTTCATCCGCCAATTTTTATATAAAAGTGAGTTCCTTAGTAAGTTGTCTAGTAGTACAATTTCAATCTGTTATATTCTATCTGTTTTTTGTTAGACTGCTGAAGTAAATGTGGCTATGAAGAGGATCATCAGCTTTGCATTTTTAGATAATTTAAAGATTGTACCACCTAAGAGACTTGACACTTGAAATATGATCCCATAATTTCCTTATTCTGGTGGGGTTTAAGTTTTCTCGTGCAGAAAATTTTAAACTAGATATTAGTGGTGGTTTTAAAACTATGATTTTAATGAAAGTTTTATTCCTTGAGTTGCACTAAAATATTCAGACTCTTGATCCAAACAATTTTTGTTTGTTTTTGTTTCTTTACAAAGAGAAATAAAATGTGCTCAATTTTGTTTTCATCCCCTAATATTCTTGTCTTCAAAACATTAGCATTCAGTTCTTCTGCCTACTTTATCATTAGATACAGTGTTGCCTGACTTGCAAAATTGTTCCCATGATCGTCGCATAAATGTACTACATCAGTAACTCATGATGTAGTATATTCTTTAAGGAACGCTGTGACCTCCAGACTCTTTACCTCATGATCAGTTTTGAGGACAGCTAAAACTCATGATCATCAGAATCTTCTCCAGCTTTAAATTTTAATAAGCATCTGCCATCTGTTTCTTCTTTCACTTGTTCTTATATCATCTGCTGGTGCTGCTAGTGTTACAGCCTGGAGGGCTATAGTCCACAGGGTCTCAAAGAATCAAATATAACTGAAGCAACTTCACACACACACACACACACACGAGTGTTGTTAGTTCCCTTAATATAATGGCTGAAGGATTCTGTATATTTATTTGTGGGAATCATAATGCAAAGTGCCTATATGAACAAATCACTCATTGATTTATCATCCTAAATCTCAACAGTTTTCTAGACAATGGGACCTTTTTCTATAAAAATATAGGAAAAAATATCTTTCTTATATCCAGCGAAGTATCTAGTATCATTTGGGTTTGCGTTTGGATTGAAATTTTCAGAAAGAAGCCTTTATGAGATTTACTGAGAAAATTATTATAATAGATTGCCTTTTCTATGAGCATATATCAGTTCAGTTCAGTTCAGTGGCTCAGTCGGGTCCGACTCTTTGCGACCCCATGAATCGCAGCACGCCAGGCCTCCCTGTTCATCACCATCTCCCGGAGTTCACGCAGACTCAAGTCCATCAAGTCCATGATGCTATCCAGCCATCTCATCCTAGGTCGTCCCCTACTCCTCCTTCCCCCAATCCCACCCAGCGTCAGAGTCTTTTCCAATGAGGCAACTCTTATATGTGCATGATAAATCACGTCAGTAGAGTCCGACTCTGCCACCCCATGGAGACCCCGCCAGGCTCCCTGTCCATGAGGATTCTCCAGGCAAGAATAGTGCAGTGGGTTGCCATGCCCTCCTCCAGGGAATCTTCCCACCCTAGAGATCAAACCTGTGTCTCTTGGCCTCCTGCTGCTGCATTGGCTGACAGGTTCTTTGGCACCAGCACGACCTGGGAAGCCCTCATAATTATATATATATATATATATGTTTATGTATATATATATACACATACATACATATATTGTTCAGTCACTCAGTTATGTCTGACTCTGTGGCCCCATGAACTGCAGCATGCCAGGCTTCCCTGTCTTTCACCTTCTCCTGGAGCCTGCTCAAACGCATGTCCATTGAGTCGATGATGCCATCCAACCATCTTGTCCTTTGTTGTCCTCTCCTTCTCCTGCCTTCAGTCTTTTCCAGCATCAGGGTCTTTTCCAATGAGTCAACTCTTCTCATCAGGTGGCTAAAGTACTGGACAGCTTCAGCATCAGTCCTTTCAATGAATATTCAGGACTGATTTCCTTTAGGGTTGACTGGTTTGATCTCCTTGAAGTCCAAGGAACTCTCAAGAGTCTTCTCCAGCACCACAGTCTGAAAGTATCAATTCTTTGGTGCTTGATCTTATTTATGGTCCAATTCTTACTTAGCTTTCAAAAAGCTGAATAGATTTCTCTTAATCATAGAAGAAAATTACCTCAGGGTTGAAGAAGCATAGAAAACGTATGCTGAAGAAGAAATTCTAAGAATTATATGACCCAGATAAAGTAGAAAATTATAAAAATAAATCTTCTATAATATCATTGCTATCTCTAAAACACATATCAAGTCCATGATGCTATCCAGCCATCTCATCCTAGGTCGTCCCCTACTCCTCCTTCCCCCAATCCCACCCAGCATCAGAGTCTTTTCCAATGAGTCAACTCTTATATGTGCATGATAAATCACGTCAGTAGAGTCCAACTCTGCCACCCCATGGAGACCCCGCCAGGCTCCGTGTCCATGAGGATTCTCCAGGCAAGAATAGTGCAGTGGGTTGCCATGCCCTCTTCCAGGGAATCTTCCCACCCTAGAGATCAAACCTGTGTCTCTTGGCCTCCTGCTGCTGCATTGGCTGACAGGTTCTTTGGCACCAGCACGACCTGGGAAGCCCTCATAATTATATATATGTTTATGTATATATATATACACATACATACATATATTGTTCAGTCACTCAGTTATGTCTTACTCTGTGGCCCCATGAACTGCAGCATGCCAGGCTTCCCTGTCTTTCACCTTCTCCTGGAGCCTGCTCAAACTCATGTCCATTGAGTCGATGATGCCATCCAACCATCTTGTCCTTTGTTGTCCTCTCCTTCTCCTGCCTTCAATCTTTTCCAGCATCAGGGTCTTTTCCAATGAGTCAACTCTTCTCATCAGGTGGCTAAAGTATTGGACAGCTTCAGCATCAGTCCTTTCAATGAATATTCAGGACTGATTTCCTTTAGGGTTGACTGGTTTGATCTCCTTGAAGTCCAAGGAACTCTCAAGAGTCTTCTCCAGCACCACAGTCTGAAAGTATCAATTCTTTGGTGCTTGATCTTATTTATGGTCCAATTCTTACTTAGCTTTCAAAAAGCTGAATAGATTTCTCTTAATCATAGAAGAAAATTACCTCAGGGTTGAAGAAGCATAGAAAACGTATGCTGAAGAAGAAATTCTAAGAATTATATGACCCAGACAAAGTAGAAAATTATAAAAATAAATCTTCTATAATATCATTGCTATCTCTAAAACACATGTTATTATATATAAACATTATTTATTTGCTCATGTCCTCATGTTAATTGTGCATGCCATTTACACTGAGTCCTCAGTTCTGCATGAGCATAAAGTACCATCCAGGAGAGTATTTTAAAGTAACACTGAATAAGCATTTAGGCTTGTAGTTATTTTGTCACTCAGTCGTGTCTGACACTGAGACCCCATGGACTGCATGCAACATGCAAGGCTTCCCTGTCCTTTACCATCTCCTGGAGCTTGCTTAAACTCATGTCCATTGAGTTGATGATACCATACCACCATCTCATCCTCTGTCATCCCCTTCTCCTCCTACCTTCTATCTTTCTCAGCATCAGGGTCTTTTCCAATGAGATGACATTTAGGCTAGGAAATTATTTTTATGTGGCAATGGAACATATTTTTATCAAAAAGTTATATCTAACTACTAGTTTAGAACTACACACAGTATAGAGATACCAGGTCAAATCAGAAACCAGGGTGCCTGTGTGCTCTCTTCAACCTTTTTTATTCATCCCAGTCATTCCCTGGTCTGCAAATGATATGAAGAATGAGTAGTCTTATTATTGTTCCAAGTGCCACGGTTTACACTTTAATTCTTTCCACACTAAGGCCAATTTCTGAGGTCAATTCTCTATTTTTTTTTTTGTCCTATGTTTCTCTACATGCTGTTGATGTTGTTGCTCAGTTGTGTCCAACTCTTTGTGACCCATGGACTGCAGCACACCAGGCCTCCCTGTCCCTCACCGTCTCCTGGGATTTGCCCAAGTTCATGGTCATTGCAGCAGTGATACTGTCCAGCTGTCTCATCCTCTGACACCCTCTTATTCTTCTGCCCTTAATCTTAGCATCACGGACTTTTCCAATGAGTAATCTGTGCACATCAGATGACCCAAATATTGCATCTTCAGATTTAGCATCAGTCCCTGCAGTGACTATTCAGGGTTGATCTCCCTTAAGATTGACTAGTTGATCTCTTTGCTGTCCAGGGGAATTTCAGCAGTCTTCTCCAGTACCACGGTTTGAAGGCATCAATTCTTTGGTGTTCTGCCTTCTTGACTGTACAGCTCTCCCAACCATGTGACCATTGGGAAGAACATAGCCTTGACTATATGGACCTTTGTCTATCTCTGTGTGGTGGTGGTGATTTAGTCACTAAATCATATCCAACTCTTGTGATCCTGTGGACTGTAGCCTGCCAGGCTCCTCTGTCCATGGAATTCTCCAGGCAAGAATACTGGAGTGGGTTGCCATATTCTTCTCCAGGGGATCTCCCTGACCCAGGAATTGAACCCAGGCCTCCTACATTGCAGGCAGATGATTTACCAACTGAGCTATGAAGGAAGCCCCTATCTATGTGTAGAGTTTTAAATTTAAATTTATTGTTTGAAGAGTATTTGGACTTATTATACTCATTCAGGAGCATGGTGCATCACACATTATTCATTTCAGTGTATCTAAGTGGCAACTAGATGTTAAAATAGAGATTACAGAAGAGATTTAAAAGCAATATTTTAGGGAGCCTACATATTTGTTTCATTTGTTGCAAAGATAACACATCTGCTAAACACTTTCTTCATGTAATTTTTTTTCATGTAGTTGTTGCGATGTGGCCCTGAACCAGATACTCTCTAATACATGTGTGCATACTCAGTCGTGTCTGATTCTTTGCGACCACACAGACTGTAGCCTTCCAGGCTCCTCTGTCCATGAGATTTCCAAACAAGAATACTGGAGTCGGTTGCCATTTCCTTCGTCAGGGGATCTTCCTGATAGTTACAGTTCAGTCACTCAGTCCTGTCTGACTCTTTACGACCCCATGAATCACAGCATGCCAGGGCTCCTTGTCCATCACCAACTTCCAGAGTTCACTCAGACTCACGTCCATCGAGTCAGTGATGCCATCCAGCTTCCTGATACATATACTCCCTAATAGAGGGAAAGCTAGCTAGACAGTAACACATTCAGTGAATTGCTGGTGTAGCCTGCTCCGTCCCCTCTCGTCTGTTTTCAAGTTATAGCTGAGTCTCCTCTACAAATTACAAGCAATCTGATCATTGCTATGGGTTTAACTCCCAGGTACCCCTAAGACTGAGTGCTCATAACTGATCCTACTCAAAAGCATAGATCATCAGGTCTTCATTCTCAACAATCATTGTCACCAGACTGAGTCACCACATGTGCTCCAGTCTTTGCCTGAAACCACAGAATTTCCTCGGGCTGAGTGCAGGGAAACCGTGGAGCACTTTCTAAATATGTTCATAGTAGCTTGGCTTAGCATTTGCTTCCAATTTTCACATAATTTTCTTCCTTAATAGCCTCAAATCACAGCTAGGACATGCACCATGCCCCAGATCAAAGAATAAGTAGAGCACGGTACATTTCTCAAATAACCCCATCATTACACAAGCAAATTTTCTCAGTCTCCTTCTGAAAAAATCCTTTCACCTTATTCAGATCTCTGGCAGGGTGAAAGTAGAGCCTAATAATAGTATTAAGGAGGGCAAAAAATCAATCTGCATGCATGCATATAATTCAATTTTAAAGTGACCCTAGTCAAAAACAAAGAGGTGTAAAGCCTTATAGTTATCCAAAATGAGAATTTATCACTGTCAGTTTCACCAAATCAATGGAATGCTGGAAATTATTTCCTAACATAGGATCTGAAACATGTAAATGCATGACCACATCATCAAATGCCAGCATCTTCCCATCTACCAATTTCATATGTTCACGTGCATGTGTGTATCTGTATTTCTGAATAATAAGGATGATATTGAATCTCTCTATTCTTTATTTAATTTAGCAAACATTTTCAAGTCCCTACATTGCATCATACAGTGCACTATATGAGAAGAGTAAAAGGATGACTAAGAAGATAATCTTTATTCTAATGAAACTTACAGTCTCAAGGGAGAGATATTAATTTAAATGTAAAATAGCTCTGTTGTGTGCTCTGAAGGAAATATTCAGAGTTCAGTAAATGTCTATAAGAGGACACTTGACCTCATCTGAGGGGCTGTACAGGCTTCACAGAAGAAGTGATATGTCTATTAAAATTTGAAGAATAATTTGGAGTTAGACAAACAGGCAGAAAGCTTTTAATATATAGAGAATATCAAGTGAAAGAACAAAAGGGTGTAAGGAGCATGGCATTTTTGAAAGCAAGTGTGGTCAAATGCATGTTCAAGGAAATCAAGGAAGTGGAAGGTGTGAAGCTAAAGGGATGAGAAGAAGCCAAAGCCTGCAGAAGGCAGAACCATAAACATGATCACCTCAAAACCTGTCCTCCCTCTCAGAAACTTATTCCCACTCCCATGCGATGCAAACCATAGGCACACAGTCTATTGTATCTTGTGTGCACCCTATTTATATGTTGCTTGTAAAATATTACCTATTTCTGACTTATGCAGATTGCATCATGATAGAGACTTCTTTCTCTTTTTTTCATTTATTGTTCAGCATCGGTTTTTAAAGCCATGAATATTGCTATATATATATATATGTCTCATCTACTCCTTCTAGATACAGCTCAAAGGAGTATCATGAACTGCATTTCAAATATTTCATCTGCACCCTGTATTAAAGGTGAATACTTCACTTTAGCATTGTAATACCACAATTATCATTTATTAAATATTCTTGTATAGGTTCCACCATTAATATGTGTAACATATTTCTTTATAGATAAAATAGATTCCCAGATAATAGAATGTGGTAAATTGCAAAAATTCTCTTATGTGTAAATAGTTGATATTGTTCTCCAACTCTTGAATCTTTGCTGGCCTTGTGACTTGCTTAGATCAATGGAACAATAACAAATGAGATGCAAGCTAATACTTTAAAAATATTTGCATATCAGGGCTTGATCTATTGATGTTTTGGACACTTTCCCATATGAGCAAGCCAAAACTAGCCCTCATGGGTTATGAGAGATATATGGTCTAGTCACCAGAGTCACCCCAGCTGGCAGCAAGCCACCTTGCAGTTGCCAGCCAGAATAAATGACCCTCAAGTGATTGTAGATTCATGAGTGAGCCCAGCTAAGGCTACCAAAGAAAATTCTTGACTGAATTCAGTTCAGTTATGAACAAAATAAAGATGCTGTTTTGAGCCATTGTTTTTCAAAATTATTTATAATGCAGCAAAAGATAACTGACACAGAAACAGAAATCTGAAAACGGAGTGTGCCACAGTAAGAAAAGCCTAAACTATGGGTGGAAGCAGAAGATGAGGTGAGGAAACATATAAAGTGTATTGGGAATGTGGCAACCCATGATGTACAGTGGTAAAGCAGGTAAATGTAACACCCACAGTAATCTGGAAATTATAAAATGTACCTAGTTGTAGAACTTTGCAACACAATTTCTATGCAGAAAATTTGAAATCTCAGTTGGATTCCTTTTGCAGTCTGTATTAAGGCGCAAGAGAATGATGAATTAAACAAGGGTTTCTTGACCTCAGCACTGCTGACATTTGGGATGGTAAGTCTTTGTTGTGGGGAGTATCTTGTTCATGTTTAACAGGATACCTGGTCTCAGCCCATCCTTGAGATGGAGCAATATTAGTGCACACATATTTTGTTTGCTTTTGTTGTTTAGTCCTGTCTAACTCTTGGTGACCCCCATGGACTGCAGCACACCAGGCTTCCCTGTCCATCACCAACTGCCAGAGCTTGCTTAAACTCATGCCCACCCAGTTGGTGGTGCCCTCCAACCATCATCTCATCCTCTGTAATCTCCTTCTCCCCCTGCCTTCAATCTTCCCAGCATCAGGATCTTTTCCAATGAATCAGCTCTTTGCATCAAGTGGCCAAAGTATTGGAGTTTGAGCCCAGCATCAGTTCCTAAATAAATATTTAGGATTGATTGCTAGGAAGATTAACTGAAATGGGATGTGTAAAGGATGTAGAATAGAGCCTAACACAAAGTAAGATATTAATATCTATCTTATTTTTTTATTTTGTGGATAAGTATTTCCAAGACTCTACAAGTCAAAGAATAATTCAAAGCTTGTCTAAACAGGGAAAATGATTGATTGTATTGCTTGTGTTGTTGGGGACAGATGCAGCAAGTGTGAACAAATTGAAATTATTGTACATCCTTTGTTCTGAGAATCCTAGAGCATTTAAGAGTTAAGTCAAGTAAATTTGAGTCACAAATTCTAAGGTAATAAGTGTAAGACTACGAAAGTATATTTTATCATTTTATTCTAGATGTCACTATATATATTACTGAAATAACCATTATTTTAAAACAAAACTGGTTTAGTACTACACCTCAAATCGTCCTGAACTTTCACAAGCAGAGTTCTAACATGAAGATAATTTTCATGTCTCCCAACTGTATCAACTATGAATTAATCTCATACTGTCCTCAGAGTCCATTTTTCTTCAACGAGCTTTTAAAAGCCTCTCTGTATTAATCAAAAACAGAGCAAGGATCAAAGTGCTGTGAAAGATATTCAATGAGTATTTTATATTTATATTCTTAGTTAAGCTTAAAAGTTTATCACTGAAATATTATTAAAAGAATGTTAAAGAATATTATTTGTTTTAATCAGGCAATTTAAGAAAAATTTGTTTGAAACCCAATAATAAGCATCTCCAATCAACGAGCTTTTAAAAGCCTCTCTGTATTAATCAAAAACAGAGCAAGGATCAAAGTGCTGTGAAAGATATTCAATGAGTATTTTATATTTATATTCTTAGTTAAGCTTAAAAGTTTATCACTGAAATATTATTAAAAGAATGTTAAAGAATATTATTTGTTTTAATCAGGCAATTTAAGAAAAATTTGTTTGAAACCCAATAATAAGCATCTCCAAACCTGGTTAAGTAAACTGAATGAAACAAGAATTTTCTCCTCAAGAGACTGTTGAAATCTCATTCACAAGGACTTAATATTGATAAACATATTAAAATGAAAGTGTGTAACATAAGGAAATAAATAAGAAAAGGAAAAAATAAAAGTATTGAAAACAAGAAGAAAAGTGGGAACGGGAAGACAAGTAGTGGGAACAGGAAGAACAATAAGAAAAAGAATAGAAGCAGAAAGAAAAGAAAGAAAAACAACTCTTGGAAATTGTCTGGGAGTTGTTTGCTGTTGAAAGTTGTTTCTATGAAACTGACCTCTTCGTAGAATGCTGGCATTGAAAGACTTTTGAATCAGAATTAAAGATAACAGTCAATTATAAGGGATTCTAAATTTATTAAGGTCCCTAAAAATGCTTATTCATGTCAAATAAAAATGTATCAAGAATAATGAGTAGATCTCTAGCCCGAACTCTGACAGGTTCACATTTAAATGTTCTCAGTAAGGACAGCACAAACACAAATTCTGCCAAAGAAATATACTGACAGATTGTGTATGAAGTATTTTATTTCACATAGAAAATGTATGTTTGAAAATAATATGTTAATATTTCCTGTTATTTTCAATTTTACTTTGATTTACTTTGTAAGTACGAATAAAATACTTAGGAATATATCTACCTAAAGAAAATAAAGACCTATATATAGAAAACTATAAAACACTGATGAAAGAAATCAAAGAGGACACTAATAGATGGAGAAATATACCATGTTCATGGATTGGAAGAATCAATATAGTGAAAATGAATATATTACCCAAAGCAATCTACAGATTCAGTGCAATCCCTATCAAGCTACCTGCGGTATTTTTCACAGAACTAGAACAAATAATTTCAAGATTTGTATGGAAATACAAAAAACCTCGAATAGCCAAAGCAATCTTGAGAAAGAAGAATGGAACTGGAGGAATCAACTTACCTGACTTCAGGCTCTACTACAAAGCCACAGTCATCAAGACAGTATGGTACTGGCACAAAGACAGAAATATAGATCAATGGAACAAAATAGAAAGCCCAGAGATAAATCCACACACATATGGACACCTTATCTTTGACAAAGGAGGCAAGAATATACAATGGAGTAAAGACAATCTCTTTAACAAGT
>SJYX01020997.1:35839-70743 GCA_006410675.1 Oreotragus oreotragus | reverse complement strand
ATTTCATGCAGATATTGTTTCCAGCAGCCTTGCTAAATAATTTAATTTGTGAAATGATACCTAATATGCATATTATTTATCTTTTATGAATTGTCTATTCTTGTGTTTTATTGTTTTAATTATAATGCCAATAACTTGTCATGGAATGGATACAACTGAAGGATCTGTCATACCAGAACATCTTCCCCACTGCCTTTGGGCATTCAATCTACAAATCTAGTCACCCCAGTTGAGATGAGTGTGATCCCTGGCAAGAGTCCTTATAAAGAACAGCTAGTCCTAGATTTTAGTTGGTAGGCTTGCTTACTTATGATGCCCAAGATTTTTTCCAAATATAAACTAAACAGGGAACTTAACATTTATCTAGAAACCTATTGTATTGCAAAGAGTTCTAGAAAATTTCTTACACTCAACTAAACTGGTAAAAAGAATCTTAAGTCTAAATGGAAAAGCTTTGATTGAATTAACTAGCTGCATTAATTTTTTTTCCACTTTATGGTTTAAAACTTAAAATCCAGTGTGTGTGTGTGTGTTTTTGTTTTGTTTTTTTTTTACTTTATTTTACTTTACAGTACTGTATTGGTTTTGGCATACATTGACATGAATCCGTCATGGGTGTACATGAACTCCCAAACATGAACCACCCCCCCCAACTCCCACCCCACATCATCCCTCCGTATCATCCCCATACACCAGCCCCAAACATCCTGCATCGAACATAGACTGGCGATTCATTTCTTACATGATAGTATACAAAGTTCAATACTATTCTCCCAAATCATCCCATTCTCTCTCTCTCCCTCTCCCTCTCCCTCAGAGTCCAAAAGTCCACTCTACACATCAGTGATGTTTTAAATTGCCATGTAAATTTGACACTGAAAACTCCAGCTCCAGAGAGGAAATAGAAATAGGTTTTGATTTTTTTAGAAAGCATTAATGACTGTTATTGTCCAATAAGATTATGACTTACTAGCTAAATATAATTATTTATTGTGAAACTTAAAGCTTGTTACATGTACACAAAAATCTAAATGTTTTACAATGTGATTTCTTTTCTTATTAACCCAACTCATTGAGACTAATAGAAGTGTTCATCAACTAGCACTGAAAGTTAAGGGTTCTTTTAAACTCAAGATGCACATGAAACCTACTATTTTATTTTATCATTGTTATTTATTTAAACCTTAATTATAGCAGATCTTGCTGGCAGCATTTTATTACAGGCACAGTTTTTCAGGAGTTTATGACTCAGTGGTTTGAATTCACATTAGAACAAAACAGTGCACAAAATTGCCAGCCTGTATTTAATTTGCTTTCTTTAAAAAAAAAAAAAAGAAGAATCAAATGAGTAAGGTATTTTAAACACCAATTATACAGAAATAAATAAGTATATAAATTAATTCACATTTTTCAAAGGTCCATATTTTATTGACATAGAAAATGAAACAAGTTAATTTTAAAATATGAATTTTTCACAGTTAAGTTGTTTTCAGTTGCAGTCTTATGTAACTGTATTAATCATTGTAATTAGTATGATTATTAATAGTAATTCTAAAAATACTATTTTGCACAATAGTATACCCCTAACATATGTTTAAAAGGATATTACATAGACACTGGTAGAATCATCAAAAACACTTGAGATCTGTAAAATAGTGTAAACCTGAAAGTGCCTTGTAATTTTGTAAATCAAAACATTGGTTAGATATACTGAGAGCATTGCCTATAAATTGTTTTTAAGAATCATGTTTTCTGCTATGTGAAAAGAAGCCCCATTTATTGACATAATATTTTCTTTTTACTGTGGCTTAAAAATGTGGCAGAATAATTAGGGAAAATATAGACCCTCATTATTGTGAAATAGAATATAGTATAATACATATAACTGTGATGCCTTACACAGGGTAATAATCACTGATGGTATTAGAGTAATTCACTCAGTCTTACTCACAAAGTGTGACTAGGATGACATTGCAATATACACCTACAAAGAAACAGATTATCTTTTTTTTAAGGCAAAATTCTTTAAAAAGGTCAATAAAATTGATACATTTTTAGAAAGTCTGACCAAATCAAAAGAATGAGAGAGAGAAGAGATAAATTACTAAAACATTGTAATTAGTATGATTATTAATAGTAATTCTAAAAATACTATTTTGCACAATAGTATACCCCTAACATATGTTTAAAAGGATATTACATAGACACTGGTAGAATCATCAAAAACACTTGAGATCTGTAAAATAGTGTAAACCTGAAAGTGCCTTGTAATTTTGTAAATCAAAACATTGGTTAGATATACTGAGAGCATTGCCTATAAATTGTTTTTAAGAATCATGTTTTCTGCTATGTGAAAAGAAGCCCCATTTATTGACATAATATTTTCTTTTTACTGTGGCTTAAAAATGTGGCAGAATAATTAGGGAAAATATAGACCCTCATTATTGTGAAATAGAATATAGTATAATACATATAACTGTGATGCCTTACACAGGGTAATAATCACTGATGGTATTAGAGTAATTCACTCAGTCTTACTCACAAAGTGTGACTAGGATGACATTGCAATATACACCTACAAAGAAACAGATTATCTTTTTTTTAAGGCAAAATTCTTTAAAAAGGTCAATAAAATTGATACATTTTTAGAAAGTCTGACCAAATCAAAAGAATGAGAGAGAGAAGAGATAAATTACTAAATGAGGGGACATATGGATATCAAATAAACACATGAAAAAAAGATTCACATCTTTAGCCATTGGGTTAATGCAAATTAAAACTATGATATGTTCAAATCATTTGCCATTTCTAACTGAGTAGTTTGTGTTTTGACTGTTGAGTTTTGAAACTTTTATATTCTGGTTACAAGTACTTTGTGTAATATATGATTTGCAAATATTTTCTTCCAAAAAAATTACTAATATGAGGAATAAAATAGAGTATATTAGTATAGACAATGCAGAAATCAAAAGGATACTAAGAAAATAGTAACTAAATCTAGATTTCAAAATTGGACAATTAGATAAAATTGACAAATTCCTTGAAAATAACAGACTAACACAAATCATCCAATATAAAGTAGATAATTTTATGGCCTTATAACTATTGACATTGAAAATAATAATTTTAAAGCCTTCTCAAAAAGAAATCTTCTGACTCTAGTGATTCACTGGAGAATTCAACCAAGTTTTTCTAAAGGAATTAACAACAAATTCTCTACTATTTTATCCAGAAAGTAGAGAAGAAACTGTTTGCCTACCAATTCTATAAATTGAGAATTACCCTGACTTCAAAACCAGGTAAAATAAATGCAAAACAACACACACTTCCCCCAATTCTCCAAATCTATAGACCAATATCCTTCATGGATATAGATACAAAATTCTATATAAAATATTAACAAAATTCAGTGATATTATATACCATGACCAAATAGGGATTATTCCAAGGATCCACAACTAGTCCATGGCAAATAGATAGGGAAACAATAAGAAGTTATTTTCTTGGGCTTCAAAATCACTGCAGATGGTGACTGCAGCCATGTAACTAAAACACTCTTGCTCCTTGGAAGAAAAGCTATTACCAACCTAGACAGCACATTAAAAAGTGGAGACATTACTTTGCCAACAAAATTTCATCCAGTCAAAGCTATGGTTTTTCCAATAGCCATGTATGAATGTGAGAGTTGGACTATAAAGAAAGGTGAGCGCTGAAAAGTTGGTGCTTTTGAGCTGTAGTGTGGAAGACTCTTGAGAGTCCTTGGACTGCAAGGAGATTGAACCAGTCAATCCTGAAGGAAATTAGTCCTGAATATTCACTGGAAGGACTGATGCTGAAGCTGAAGCTCCAATACTCTGGCAACCTGATGTGAAGAACTGACTCATTGGAAAAGACCCTGGTGCTGGGAAAGATTGAAGGCAGTAGGAGAAGAGGAGGACAGAGAATGAGATGGTTGGATGACATCACCGGCTGGATGGACCTGTGTTTGAGCAAGTTCCAGGAAGCTGGTGATTGACAGGGAAGCCTGGTGTGCTGCAGTCCACAGGGTTGCAAAGAGTAGGACACGACTGAGTAACTGAACTGACTAAACAGTGAACACATAGACATCAAAATTAATAATGCACTGCCAGTCACAATCATTCAAAATATGAAATTCAGCGGTGTCAATCTTTTTTAAAAATGTACAGGAAAAATGTGAAACATTGATTAAAGAAATCAAAGAGAGATAAACCTTACTTATAAATTGGAAGACTCAGCAGAATAAAGATGTCAGTTCTTCTCTCATTCAGGATTAACACAACTCATCAAAATCCAGGCAAGAAATATTATAAATATAAAAATATTACTCTGTATATTGCCAGTCTATGTTCAATGCAGGATGCAGGATGCTTGGGGCTGGTGTATGGGGATGATCTGGAGGGAAGATGTGGGGTGGGAGGTGGGATGGGGGTTCATGTTTGGGAGTTCGTGTAAAAAAAAAATAAATACAAAAAAAAATATTACTCTAAAAGAATGAAAAGATAAAGGAACAAAATGCTGAAATAATTTGGAAAAGAAAAGTGGGATAAAGCATTGTATCTAATTTCTACACTTTCATAGGTATGATACTCAAGTTGTTCAGTCGNGGGGTGGGAGGTGGGATGGGGGTTCATGTTTGGGAGTTCGTGTAAAAAAAAAATAAATACAAAAAAAAATATTACTCTAAAAGAATGAAAAGATAAAGGAACAAAATGCTGAAATAATTTGGAAAAGAAAAGTGGGATAAAGCATTGTATCTAATTTCTACACTTTCATAGGTATGATACTCAAGTTGTTCAGTCGCTAAGTCATGTCACACTCTTTATGAAAACATGGACTGCAGCATGCCAGGCTTCCCTGTACATCACTGTCTCCTGGAATTTGTTCAAATTCATGTCCATTGACTCAGTGTACTCAAGATGGTGTATGTACACATAACTCAATAAATTATATAATAGTATAAAAAATCCAGAAATGAACCACAAAAGTATGGCCACCTGATAAATTTATCATTTTGATAGATGTGCAAAAGCACTTCAGTGTAGAAAAAAGGGAAGACAGGGGATGAAATGGTTGGATGGCATCCACTGACTTGATGGACATGAGTTTGAGCAAGCTCCAGGATTTGGTGATGGATAGAGAAGCCTGGGGGGCTGCAGTCCTTGCAACTCCCAAAAAGTCAGACACAACTCAGTGATTGAACTCTACTGTAGGAACACCAGATTTGTCAACAATTGGTATTGGAAAATTATATCCATAGGCTAAATAAATAAATTTTTAAAAGTTTCCTTATCATACTTTATTAAAAATTAACTCAAACTGGNAGGGGTCTTCTCAACCCAGGGATCAAACCTGCCTTGTCCCTTGTCTCTCCTGCATTGCTGGTGGGTTCTTTACCCCTGCTGCTGCTGCTGCTGCTGAGTCGCTTCAGTCGTGTTCGACTCTGTGTGACCCCATAGATGGCAGCCCACCAGGCTCCCCCGTCCCTGAGATTCTCCAGACAAGAATACTGGCGTGGGTTGCCATTGCCTTCTCCACTAGCACCAATTCTTTTAAAACTTATTTATATTTTAATTGCTTTACAGATCTCATTTTTTTGTTTTCTGTCAAACCTCAGCATGAATCAGCTATAGATATATATCTGTCCCCTCCCTTGAACCTCCCTCCAATCTCCCTCCTCATTCCACCCATCTAGGTTGATACAGAGCCCCTGTTTAAGCTCCCTTAGACATACAGCAAATTCCCATTGGCTGTCTATTTTACATGTGGTAATGTGAAATGTTACTCTCCCCATGCCAATTTTTATCCATTTTTATTCTAAATTTTGGATAAAAATTGCATTCACAAGAAACTCTAGAGATCAATGCTAAATAATATGAGCAAAGAATATGTAAAATTCTCACTGTTTCCCACAGGATTTTGATTTAACAGGAAAAACTAACATTTCTTTTTTTATATAAAGAGGGTAACAAAAGCATATACCCTTAGCATTAACTTTGATGCCATGATATTTGGGAAAGGAAAAGAGATCCATCGTATTTGCAGAAAGATGAGGTTTCTCTTTTGGAATATAAAACAGAGGCTCATTGTGACCATAGAGCAGAATGCCTAATGCACCCTAATCATTTTATGTACTNGTTAATGATCTGTATCATATGGATTGATTTGTGCATATTGAATGACTCTTGCACCCTGGGACAAATCCTATTTGATCTCAGTGTATGATCCCTTTGATGCAGTATTGAACTTGATTTGGTAGTATTTTGTTGAGGATTTTTGTATCCATGTTCATCCATAATATTGATCTGTAATTTTCTTTTTGTGTATGGTATCTTTGTCTATCTGATAACAAGGTGATGTTGGTCTACTAGAATAAGTTTGGAAACTTTCCCCCATCTTCAATTTTCCAAATAGATTGAGAAAAGATAGGCATTGACTCTTTTAAATGTTTTGTAGAATTCCCCTCTGAAGCCATCTGGTCCTGTATTTTATTAGGCATTTTTGGTTACTGATTCAACTTATTCTATTCAGATTTTTTCTTTTTCTTCTTGGTTCAGTCTTGGAAGACTGTATGTTTCTAGGAACTTGTCCATTTCTTCTACCTTGACCAATTTGTTAGCATATAATATTCATAGAATTTCTTAGGATTATTTTCATTTCTGTGGTTGGTTGTAATTTATCCTCTTTTATTTCTGATTTTATTTATTTGGGTACTCTATTTTATGAACCTGGCACAAAGGTTATCAATTTTGTTTATATTTTTAAAAAACAGCTCTGTTTTATTGACACATATCTTAAAAGTAAGAATTTATTTGTTGAAGGAAGTTAATACAGCTACAATAGGGAAGCAGAGATGTGCCCGCAAACGGGACTCTCTGCTCGGGCAGGACATGCTTGCAAACAGGATGTCCTGCTAAGGAGCCTGGACACAGCCATAAGATTAATGATCCCTTGCAAACGAGTCATATAGTTTAAAATTCCTCCAAAGAGGCTGGTTAAAGACTAAATATAAAAATAAACCACAGCTTTGTTACACAGTCTTTTTTTCCTCTGGCCAGAGTTGTGTCTTTGTCAGTCCTTTGTGCNAGCCTGGACACAGCCATAAGATTAATGATCCCTTGCAAACGAGTCATATAGTTTAAAATTCCTCCAAAGAGGCTGGTTAAAGACTAAATATAAAAATAAACCACAGCTTTGTTACACAGTCTTTTTTTCCTCTGGCCAGAGTTGTGTCTTTGTCAGTCCTTTGTGCGTGCCTTGTCTTTGTCATTTCACTCATAACAATTTGTCTTTCCCTTGGAAAATTTCTCCTTCCATTAATCCCTGGAGAATAGATTTTCTTATTTATCTTAAATGATAGAGGTGACTACATATATTTTCTGGCATCAAAATGATAAAAAGAAATGGTATGATTTTAGCTAAAGGAGTAAAAATCCAACCAGAATCAATTAGCAATATTCAGATATTTCATAATAAGCAGTGCCAAACTGGTATTACTCATAGAAGTTTAAATTATGTGATTTCTGTGATTGTACCTAATAGGCAATTAATGGAATGAAATCTTGAGTCTGTTATTCTGAATGTAAGAAGAGCACCCTTCTATAATTTTGAGTTTATGTGTGGTCACAATTATCTTTTGAAGAGAAAACAATGCAAGTAGGCATTTTATTAACAATTTATTTTTGCATAAAAATTTTGTATGCTTATAATAACTTTTTTTGATAATAAGGATAAATTTGAGCAGATCTCCATTGTCCATGCTTCTATTCTGAAGTCTATTGGATCAAGTAGAAATACACATATTAGTTTTTAAAGTATCAGATTGTTTTATCTGTCATTTCCTTCTCAATTTTACCGAAGCCAGATCATCAAACAATAACAATATGGTCACAAATATTAAAAACAAATAAAGCAAAAGGATGAAGTGTGGCAGCTTTGGAAAGGTTATTAGAATCAGTAACCTAAATTGACAATTACAGAGCACAAGTATAATACCAACTTGTGCAAAGAACAAGAATGTGTGTAAATACTCAGTTTGTACAACCTGTGCTCATTGTACAGATGAGATCAATTCATTTTCCAGAATCTCTGTTCATTCCCTTCTCTCTGGGCATCCTTCTGCTGCCTATCAAAGTCTGACAACATCCTAGTCACTAGGAATGATCTGTTAGCTTCCCACTGTGATTAATGACAGATTTTCTTTGTCAATTTTCTCTAGAACAATAATATACTAAGTAAATATTTCTACGGTTTTACAAATCCAAAGTCCTCAGAAATTTTCTTCTAGAATAGTACAGGGAAAAAGGCTAGGATTTATACAATGCTTTACTTAAATTTTTGGTTGGTTTGTTTTGTTTTAAATCACATGCCTTACCTAAGGGTTTCTACCATATGAAAAAACCAACCATATAACAAACTGTTTAGAAACAAGATAAATTTTCAAGAAGTATTAGTAAGAATTATTTAGCCTTGGAAAAGGGATATTTTCTAAAACTATCTATCTGAATTCCTTCAGCACTCCTCTGACTAAAATTTCCTTCAAAATCACTCAAACATTAAAATTATCTTCAAGTTGTCCAAATCATTATTTGTTCACTTGGCACTTAGTTACAGTATAGTATCTATAATCATGGAAATATAGTCTTTGTGGAAATATGTACTTCATTGGTTGAATACATAAACTTTCATTTGTACAAAATGATTAGAGGCCAATATGCTCTGATTAATTGTAAAGTAGCCAATTTTTTTAATAATTAGTAAATATAAGCAAGTACAGCATCATACTAAAAATAATCCTTATTTTTCACAGGCTATTCAAATACTTTGTAAATTTTAAATAACTGTTGTTAGTGTCAATTAGCATTTTCTACTAAGGGTCAAAATGAAATATTATTGTTAGAATTTCCCTTTTATTTTTATTAGGTTTAGAGTTAATGACCATTCTCTAAAAGTTTTAAATTAAAATTCTATTGTAATATAAAAAACAGAAGTCACTGCAGTTTTGATGTGTTTAAGATAATATATTTTAGAAATCAGACACACTTTGAAATTAACTGTAGTGTCAGCTATAAAATGGAAGATGCTTTATGAAACTATATAAGTGTCAATGTGAATGTAATGTACTGTTCACAACACATCACAGGAGTCCACAGATGGCCACAGAATCAGGCTAACCTCTAATTGATCTCACAAAGCTAACTGAAATTAGCAGGAAATATATTTTTTCTCAATTAATTCATATTTACTTAAAACCATACAACTTCCTAATATAATTTTCCTTCCATAAAGTATATATTTAGTGTCTACTTTTCTCATTTAATATTAATGGTATAAACTATTCCCCAGGGAATGAAAAAGAAAAATGGTAATTCTAAAGGGAAAGGCTTTAAAAATATGTATTATTTCAGATGAAAATTGTTCTTAAGAGGGGCTTGGGAATAACTATTCTTTTTTGTAGAAAATAAATTGAAATCAATATTACAAAAGATAGCTCTACATAACAGAGAATACTCAGATGAATGCCTTTGAACATTAAAATATAATGATTTAAGATTATGGATCAGTGGCTAGAAGCACACGGAGACCACACACTCAGTTTATTTGCTCCAGTCATGGGGAGAAAAGCCTACTCCCAGCATGGAATAACTATTCTTTTTTGTAGAAAATAAATTGAAATCAATATTACAAAAGATAGCTCTACATAACAGAGAATACTCAGATGAATGCCTTTGAACATTAAAATATAATGATTTAAGATTATGGATCAGTGGCTAGAAGCACACGGAGACCACGCACTCAGTTTATTTGCTCCAGTCATGGGGAGAAAAGCCTACTCCCAGCACTCCATCTGCTAAGCTGACTTTCTGTCAGGATAGTTGTAGAATTCTGGGTGGTAGTTTTGAGCTAAAAATAATGCAAGATTTAGATTCTCCAGAGACTAGCTGACTTACTATGCCAGGATTTGAAAAGTTCTGAATCATTTGTGCTGACAGGTTCTTGATTTGCTCTTTTCAGGTCTAGGGTTTGTTGTCTTCTGTTAAGATGTTGTCAGATTCTTAATGGTCTTTTTTAATCCACCAGGGACCTGTGTGTAGTTCTTTGATTTGTAAGTGTCCTTCCCATAAATAAGGGTGATACTGGTTATAACCTAGAGTTGGTTAAGGATAAAGTGTTTGGCATTGTTTTCTATCCTATTAAAAACTATGATGCATAAAGTCTCTATGATAGGAGTCCTAATTTTGATAGAGTACTTAGTTATTATAGTATTTTTCATTACTAGATAGTGCTCAGAATTATTTTCATAAGCTGATATAAAGTAAAAATAAGCATGAACTCAACGGTTCATATATTAGGCAATTGGAAGAAGTTTACAACAATCATAGACTTGAGAGATGTTAATTCTTCTTGGGGAGGAAACAGGGATTCAACTATTGCTTTTGACAAAGGATAGAGTCACCATTTTGTGACAGTACATTTTCTTGAGAGTCATGTTTAGATAGTTGGGAAAAAGTGAAAAGAATAACTTTAAATGGTGATTCGTGATGATGGTTACACAACTGTTGATTTTTATTAGTTAAAATTTGGGGTCTGAATTCAGATAGACCAAAATTCAAATACTGTCTCTAATAATGAAAGGGCCATGTGGCACTTGAATATATTACTTAACAGCTTCAAGACTCATTTATTTATCTATAAATTTATGATAATAAAGACCAAAAATTCATAGGAGTATTGTGAAAATTAAATTGCCCAATGAATGTAGAATTTGAGCATAGTACATGACACATTTTTCTTGAAATTTATCTGCTGTTATTTTCATCATTACAATCCTCACCATCATTATTATTATGACTTGTTCATCTTATTCACCACTGTAAAATCATGCTGAGTACCTTGTCCAGATAAGTTTCTCCATATTTATTAATTATGTTGAATAAAATATCAACATTGATCCTATTTTGTATCACTTTAGGATCAAGGTACCTCTTCTCTCTATCTAATATGTGCTACTGCTGCTGCCGCTAAGTCGCTTCAGTCGTGTCCGACTCTGTGCGACCCCATGGACTGCAGCCTACCTCCTCCGTCCATGGGATTTTCCAGGCAAGAGGACTGGAGTGGGTTGCCATTTCCTTCTCCAATGCATGAAAGTGAAAAGTGAAAGTGAAGTGGCTCAGTCGTGTCTGACTCAGTGACCCCATGGACTGCCGCCCACCAGGCTCCTCTGTCCATGGGACTTTCCAGGCAAGAGTACTAGAGTGGGGTGCCATTGCCTTCTCCGATCTAATATGTAGCACTTGACAAATATCCAGTTTTTAAGGGACGGGGGTACAGTTCTGACATAATGACACAATGTGTGCTGGGTCTAATGGGTGTGTATGCCAAGTCTCTTCAGTCATGTCCGACTCTGGGCAATGCTATGGACTGTAGCCTGCCAGCATTCNGAGACAGCATATATATATATATATATATTCTCTTCTGTCTGTACCCATTAACTTCTGTGTTTGTTTAATTATTTTCCCAGTGTGTTTTTGAACCCAGGAAAACTCAGCTGTCCCATCTATATTTCCATTATCTCCCTAGATACAAGAATGGCCATAAGAAGGAGTCTGATTCTCACATATTAATATCTTTCCACTCAGTCTTCCACTGAAATAAGCAATCCTTAATGGGCCTTAGCATTCATATATTCTAGCTCATACTGTGATAACCCTCTGTCCTAGTAAAATCTTACCATCCATATTTTCCTTCCCTCAAATCCAGGGCTTATATTTATTCTCTTCTTATCTCTCAATAACTTCTCCTTTCCACTCTAGAGAGCTGACTTTAGGCTCTTGTTCTCAGGTGGAAAACATGAGAACATTCTATCTGCCTTCAGGCATTTATTTACCTAGACAACTTACTCAGTTATTACATTGCCAAAAAGTGTTTCACTTCCTTTCTTACCATCCATATTTTCCTTCCCTCAAATCCAGGGCTTATATTTATTCTCTTCTTATCTCTCAATAACTTCTCCTTTCCACTCTAGAGAGCTGACTTTAGGCTCTTGTTCTCAGGTGGAAAACATGAGAACATTCTATCTGCCTTCAGGCATTTATTTACCTAGACAACTTACTCAGTTATTACATTGCCAAAAAGTGTTTCACTTCCTTAATCCACTCCATTTGAATCCTTTTGAGAGGTTGAAGTTCCCTAAATTTTCTAGTTAAGGGAGAAATAAGAGTCCCTTTTTAAATAACCACACTACTAAAGACACTTCAGTTAAATCACAACCCTAATTTTCAGCTATCTTGCAAGCCAACTGACTTTTGCTTTTAAACGAAAAAACTGCCTCTCAAATATACATGATTTTTCCCAAATCTGAGGATGCACATTAAATTTTAAGTTCTCTTTGTTCAAGAGTCAGATTTTATTTTGTTAAAGCCAGGTTTTGTAACAGAAAAAAAGAAAAGCAAATAACATTTTATGTCTCCCTGCCGCTGCTGCTGCTGCTAAGTCGTTTCAGTTGTGTCCGACGCTGTGCGACCCCACAGATGGCAGCCCGTTGGGCTCCACCGTCCCTGGGATTCTCCAGGCAAGAACACTAGAGTGGGTTGCCATTTCTTTCTCTATTATGGCTCCCTAGGTCTCTGTAAATCATTCCATCTTAGTTTCCAAAATTTCATTATATATTAAGATTCCAAGCACCTAGTTAGGCGATCAATTGACTTCGTTGTACTTTCTTTGTTCTTTCATATTTTATTTTGTTAAAGCCAGGTTTTGTAACAGAAAAAAAGAAAAGCAAATAACATTTTATGTCTCCCTGCTGCTGCTGCTGCTAAGTCGTTTCAGTTGTGTCCGACGCTGTGCGACCCCACAGACGGCAGCCCTTTGGGCTCCACCGTCCCTGGGATTCTCCAGGCAAGAACACTAGAGTGGGTTGCCATTTCCTTCTCTATTATGGCTCCCTAGGTCTCTGTAAATCATTCCATCTTAGTTTCCAAAATTTCATTCTATATTAAGATTCCAAGCACCTAGTTAGGCGATCAATTGACTTCGTTGTACTTTCTTTGTTCTTTCATATCCTCTTTCCTAAGGTGAATGAAAACTGCCCTTGAAGTGATGAAGTCATTTACTCTTAAGAGAGATGAAGACTGCAAGGATCATATATTGGTTTGCTAGGGCTGGCAATGGGCTTCCTTCAGCTTCACTAGTGGCTTAGACAGTAAAAAATCTGTCTGCAATGCCGGAGACCTGGGTTTGATCCCTGGATCAGCAAGATATTTTGGAGAAGGGAATAGCTACCCACTCCAGCATTCTTGCATGGAGAATTCCATGGACAGAGGAGACTGGCAGGCCTCAGTCCATGAGGTCACAAAAAATCAGATATGACTGAGTGACTAATATAAACATGAAGGGCTGCCATAACCAATACCACTAATCGAGAGGCTTAAATAAGAGAAATGTATTGTCTCACAGTCATGGGAGCTAGAATTCCCAAGATCATAATATTGCTGTTTCTTTCTGAGGGCTGTGACAGGCAATCCATTCCATGACTCTCACTTAGTTACTAGTGATTTGCTGGCCATCTTTGACATTCTTAAGTACATCACCCTAGTCCTTGCCTTTAGATTTACAATACATGGCATTCTCCCTGGGCATGTGGAAATGTCCAAATCTCCCCATTCTCCCTGGGCATGCGAGCATGTCCAAATCTCCCCCAAAGTGTATTAATCATGTTGAATTAGGGGCACACCCTACAGTAGTACGACCTCACCTTAACTGATTACATCTGCAATGAACCTACTTCCAAATAATGACACATTATGAGGGCTTTAACATATGAACTTTTAGAGGATAAAATTCCCATAGTAAGCCACAAGGACAAAAATTCTCTTAGTTAATACATCTGCTTTTTGTCTTGCCATGAATTATCCTTAATATCTATTCACTATACCTTTTCCTAACCAATGTATGTTCTGTGATTCTATAATTCTTTGTAATCTAATTTATAGCAAAAATGCTGGTTCTTACTGCTACATATGAACTTTTAGAGGATAAAATTCCCATAGTAAGCCACAAGGACAAAAATTCTCTTAGTTAATACATCTGCTTTTTGTCTTGCCATGAATTATCCTTAATATCTATTCACTATACCTTTTCCTAACCAATGTATGTTCTGTGATTCTATAATTCTTTGTAATCTAATTTATAGCAAAAATGCTGGTTCTTACTGCCTGTGTCCTCTTTAAATACCAGAGGGAAAGGGTGCTTATATGAATCTTTAATAAGAAACCTACACTTATCCATGTATATCTGTATAGGTGCTATTAGGAAGAAAGTGTTAGTTGCTCAGTCATGTCCGACTCTTTGCCATCCCATGGACTGTAGCCCACCAGAATCTTCTGTTCATGGGATTCTCCAGGCAAGAATACTGGAGTGGTTGCCATTTCCTTCTCCAGGGGATCTTTCCAACACAGGGATCGAAGCTGGGTCTCCTGCGTTGCAGGCAGTTTTTACCTTCTGAACCACCAGGGAAGCCCCCATTAGGAAGAAGAGAAGTAATAAAAATGTAAGTCATCAAGAATATATGATTCTTGCTTCCAAGATAAAAATCAAATGGAAATTAGTTTTTGACTTGTGACTATTGAAAATTTCCTTTTTACATTCCTAGTATTTATTATGAAATAAACAGTATCAACTTTTTGGGAGAATAGCTTATACCCAAAAATGAAAGTGGAGAGTGAAAAAGTTGGCTTAAATTACTTTGGCCACCTCATGCGAAGAGTTGACTCATTGGAAAAGACTCTGATGCTGGGAGGGATTGGGGGCAGGAGGAGAAGGGGCCGACCGAGGATGAGATGGCTGGATGGCATCACGGACTCGATGGACATGAGTCTGAGTGAACTCCGGGACTTGGTGATGGACAAGGAGGCCTGGCGTGCTGAGATTCATGGGGTTGCAAAGAGTCGGACACGACTGAGCGACTGAACTGAACTGAACTGACCTGAAAGAATTAAATATAAAAACATAAAACTAACCTCAGATATGCAGATGACACCACCTTAATGGCAGAAAGTGAAGAAGAACTAAAGAGCGTCTTAATGAAAGTGAAAGAGGAGAGTGAAAAAGCTGATTCAAAACTCAGCATTCATAAAATTAAGATCATGGCATCTGATCCTATCACTTCATGGGAACTAGATGGGGAAAAATGAAAACAGTAACGGACTTCATTTTCTTCATTTTCAAATCACTTTAGTTTCACAGGCATGAAACTAAAAGATGTTTGCTCCTTGGGAAAAAAGCTATGACCAATCTAGAGACAGTATTAAAAAACAGAGACATCACTTTGCCAACAAAGGTCTGCATAGTCAAAGCTATGGTTTTTCCAATAGTCATATATGGATGTGAGAGTTGGACTTGAAGAAGGCTGAGCACCGAAGAATTGATGCTTTTGAACTGTGGTGTTGGAGAAGACTCTTGAGAGTCCCTTGGACTGCAAGGAGATCCAACCAGTCCATTCTGAAGGAGATTAGCCCTGGGATTTCTTTGGAAGGACTGATGCTAAAGCTGAAACTCCAGTACTTTGGCAACCTCATGCGAAGAGTTAACTCATTGGAAAAGACTCTGATGTTGGGTGGGATTGAGGGCAAGAGGAGAAGGGGTCGACAGAGGATGAGATGGCTGGATGGCATCACGGACTCGATGGACGTGAGTTTGAGTGAACTCCGGGAGTTGGTGATGGACAGGGATGCCTGACGTGTTGCGATTCATGGGGTCGCAAAGAGTCGGACATAACTGAGCGACTGAACTGAATGGAACCCAAATTATCCTGCTTCTTTCTCATGATGTAAATATAATCTAAACAAACTATATGCAGTTTGAAGAGTAAGAGTTTATGAAAATTTTACCTGTCTCAAAAGGTTAAAGTGATATTTCTTTGTGGTTTAATTAGCATTTCTTTGATGACTAGTGATGTTGCACACTTTTTCTATACTTGTTAGCCATTTGTAAATCTCCTTTGGTAAAATGTCTGTTTTAGGCCACTGTCCATTTTTCAATTGGGTTATTTGGTCTTTTGTTTCTTTTTTTTTCCCTGTTGAGTTATATGAGTTTTTTGGTGCAGTGGTACAGAAACCTCTTGCTAAGCAGGAGACAAAGAAGATGGAGTTGGATCCCTGTGTCAGGACGATCCTCTGATGTAGGAAATGGCAACCCACTCCAGTATTCTTGGCTGGAAAATTCCATGGACAGTGGACCCTGGCAGGCTACAGTCCATGGAGTTACAAAAAGTTGGACACAACTTAGTGAATCAACAATAATATATTTTGAATATTAAGCCCTTATGAGTTATATCATTTGCAGATATTTTCCTCCATTCCATAGGTTGCCTTTCATTTTTTTGATTGTTCCCTTTGCATATTATTTGGTCATTAAAAAAAGAAAACCCTGTCATTTGCAACAACATTAATGAAACAGTTCATAACATTAAGTGAAATAAGGCTGTCAGAGAAAGACAAATATTTTATGATCTCACTTATATGTGGAATTTAAAAATGACACACTCAGAGCCAGAAAATAAATAATTGCCAGGGACTGTGGGCTTGGGGAAATGGGGTGATATTGGTCAAAGGGTACAAAATTTCAGTTATAAGATGAATGAGTTCTGGGGATGTAATGTATAACAGTGCTGACTGTAGTAAATAATACTGTACTGTATACTTGAAATCTGCTAAGAGAATAGCTCTGAAGTAATGTCACCACATCAAAAAAAAAAAAAGTGGTTATGTGAGCTGATGAATATGTTAGTTAGCTTGATTGTGGCAACCATTCACAATATATACATATAGCAAATATCAAATCATGATATTGTGTACCTTAAATACAACCTATAATTTGTAATGTTTGTCAACTATTCCCTGTTAAAGCTGAAGAAATAATGAAAAATAATTGTTTATTTTTCAAGTTAAAATAGGATTTAACTCAGCTTTTTCTTTCAGCAATGTGTATAAGTATTCCTCTTTCCTTGTGGCTCAGTGGTAAAGAATCTGACTGCCAAAGCAGGAGACACAGGCTCCATTCCTAAGTCAAGGAGAGCCCCTGCAGAAAGAAATGACAACTCACTCCAGTATCCTTGCCTAGGAAATCCCATGGACAGAGGAGCCTCGTAGGCTACAGTCCATGGGGTCACAAGGAGTTGTGTCTGACTCGCAACTAGACAAAACCAAATAACTGTTCCTTGTTCCTCTTTAAACCATTATCTTTTTGATTAAAAAAAAAAAATTCTCATGCTTCTTCTGTATACTGTGTTACCAGAAACAGTCGGTCCATGTTTTTCATTTGCCTAACAAAAAAGCATTTTTATAATGCTGTATAATTTTTCAAGCTGTTACTACAAACACTATACATATGGAATATAAGGAGCATGCACTAGTCTCACTTTTCTCAAACAATGGAAACTAATTTATAAAGAACATAAACTTGAAAAGCAAAAGTTATACATTCATAAAAATCATACCTTCTAGTATTTCTGAGGAGGCAGTATAAGGTCAAAATACATTTTTAATATATCTGATTTTTCTCATTATTTTAACATGTGAATGAGAGCCTGAATGCATGTAGAATTCTATGATTGTGACACCTCAATTACTTTATTTGTAATTAATATTTTGAAGAAATAAATATGTGCCTAGCTTGATTTTTATTTCATTGCAAGTAACCTAATTTCACTTACTTCTACGTATGAAATTTATTCTGGGGAAAAATGTCAACTGACAAGAAAAAAATTATGAAGGTAATTGTTGCAGCTGTCAGGAAATAATGTTCCATAAATATTTTCAAGTTACCTTACTTTTAGAGCTTACTNATTTTTATTTCATTGCAAGTAACGTAATTTCACTTACTTCTACGTATGAAATTTATTCTGGGGAAAAATGTCAACTGACAAGAAAAAAATTATGAAGGTAATTGTTGCAGCTGTCAGGAAATAATGTTCCATAAATATTTTCAAGTTACCTTACTTTTAGAGCTTACTAAGCAAAGGTTACTGACAACCTATGTAAAGGATGATTGAAGGAAAAATGAGCCTTGGAAGTTAAACATAGAGACCTTCTGAGAGATTTATAGACAATCTCCCTTGGAGCCATTGGTTTACATTCCAGGGGTTGTAAACCTAGAGACCTTCTCCTTTCTTCAGAGTATTTATTTATATTCCATGACAGACATCAATTTCTTTCCATCTCTAGAGAGGTAGATGTACCAACTTCCCGGTTTCATAGTTTTGTGGTTACTCTCCTGTGACACATGCCCTGCATCTGTTTTCATCCCATCATCACCCTATGGGGATTCAGAGCATGAAAACTGGCATAGGTGTTCTGTGAGAAATTAGATGGCTACCTCTGATCCCAGGGGATTCCTGATTTCAACATGTATGTGTGCATACGGTATGTTAGTTGCTCAGTTGTGTCTGACTCTTTGGATTATAACCTATCAGGCTCTTCTGTCTATAGAATTCTACAGGCAAGAATATACATAGCCATTCCCTTCTCCAGGGGATCTTCCCAACCCATGGATCGAACCTGGGACTCCTACATTTCAGGCAGATTCTATAATAATGTATAGTTATGAAAGTAAGGTAAAATCTCAAATCATTCCTTCATAGTTTCAGACTGGCTAATTATACTGGAGAGGAACTGTCTCACAATGTTAAATAGATATAGTGTTAATAGATGTCTTTGTTTTGTACAAATTTTCATACTATTTCACTTATAATCTAGCATTACTTATAATCTAGACTACTGAATTTTCTTTATGATTTAGTTCTGAGAATTATTTTATTTCTATTATAATTTTTTCTATGACTCAGAAATTTAGTAACTCAGTTGATAAAGAATCTGCCTGCAATGCAGGAGACCCAGGTTCAATACCTGAGTTGGGAAGATCCCCTGGAGAAGGAAATGACAACCCACCCCAGTATTCTTGCTTGAAAAATCCCATGGACAGAAGAGCCTGGTGGGCTACAGTCCATGAAGTCATAACAAATCAGACATGGCTGAGTGACTAATACACACACAGGATAAGAACATAAACACACTAAGCTGGATGTCAAATGCATTTTCATGTATATTCAAATAGGCTCTTCATCAATTATTTTTTGAAATTTTATGGGCATAATAGTACCGCCTTAAATAATGGCAACCTAGACAGCATATTTAAAAGCAGAGACATTACTTTGCCAACAAAGGTCCATCTAGTCAAGGCTATGAATTTTCCACTGGCCATGTATGGATGTGAGAGTTGGACTATAAAGAAGGCTGAGCACTGAAGAATTGATGCTTTTGAACTGTGGTGTTGGAGAAGACTCTTGAGAGTCCCTTGGACTGCAAGGAGATCCAACCAGTCCATCCTAAAGGAGATTGGTCTTGGGTGTTCATTGGAAGGACTGATGTTGAAGCTGAAACTCCAATACTTTGGCCACCTGATGCAAAGAGCTGACTCATTTGAAAAGACCCTGATGTTGGGAAAGATTGAGGGCAAGAGGAGAAGGAGACGACAGAAGATGAGATGGTTGGATGGCATCACCGACTCAGTGGATATGGATTTTGGTGGACTCTGGGAGTTGGTGATGGACAGGGAAGCCTGGTGCACTGCAGTTCATGCGATCACAGAGTCAGACATGAATGAGCAACTGAACTGAACTGAAATAATGGCAGGCTTATTTCTCCTTTTCCAATTATTATGTTTAAATAATAATTTAAAATTGCTGTCTAAAATGTTTTCTCTCTTAATTAACTGCTAAAATAAACATTGAATAGAAGAGTGGATAGACAGCATCCTTGAATCTGTTCAGAATTCACTGGGAACTCTCTCAGTTGCTGTAAGATATTTGCAGAATCCATGAATTGCGGCCTCACAAGTACTTCTCTGCTTGGAAAGCAAATATATCAGTGCTTTTCTTTGGTTATTTTAAATACTGAGCAGTATTCTCTACCTTTCTTGGAAGTTGCCTGACTCGTCAGCTAAATATATATTGTTCAAAGTAAAATAACTGGCCTGTTGCTGCACTTTGTTAGTAAAAAAACAGCTACCAGCCGTGAGCTGTCACAAAATTCTGAGAGTTAAAATATCTGTAATGTCATAATTAACATCAGAGAGAAATTCTAATTAGGCTGGAATGGCTCAGCAATACACAATGATAAAATGAAAATGATGTATATAGACTCTTGCTGTTCTAGCAACCAAGAATGGAAACTATGAGGGTGTTTATTTTATTTATGGACAGTGTTACAGCTCACAATTTTCTTTGGTATTAATGACTGAAATTATAGTAAAGCTAAAAAGCACTGGATTATGTAATCCTTAGTATTTGAGAGATATGTGAGAACATTTAAAGACATAGAACAAAAAATTCTTTAATAGATAAGGAAGTACCTATGGTAGTTTCTACAGAGACCCTCCTCTCTTCTATAGCTGAAGGACAGACTAAAAAAAACTGGCAAACAATTTGATGAGTGTCAGAATTTTGGAAAAGGCTGTATTCACAGATGCAGTAAATTTCTAAACAACGTGGTGGCTCTTATATGAAAGGAGCTGGACTCTAGATTTGAGGTGAGAAAAAATGGGTGGATATGCTTGAAAATATCAAACCCCTGACTCCCATCCTCAGTGCCAAGAAATGGCAGTCTCCTCCAAATGTATGATTCTTTTGTACAATATTTTTCATTTTTTTTGCTAAAATGTTTTTATATTTTTCTACTTCCCTAATTTAGATACTAAATCATATCCAGATGCCCACTTTATATCAAGTTGCCATAGTCTCAGATATCAAATTTTATTGACAGCAAAACTAGTTCTTAAGTGCTAAATTAAGATGCTTCCATAAAGCAAATTATATAAATCAAACTATCAGCTTTGTTCATGCTTCAGAGATGACTTAACTACTGAACAACAGCAAATGATATTATCAACATGTGATTTTGAAGTTGTTACTATCCCTCTTGTACATGTTTTATTTCCATATTCATGTTTTATGAAACTAATTAATTTCCCTTATCATAAAAGAGAACACAGAAAGTTATGCTTTAAGACATGTTTTTTCCATTTGACTCTGAAGTGGTGATGCCTCTTTCCCCACACATCTGTCACTACAGAAATTCTGTGTCATCACAGCGAAACTGTCATTCTATGTGATTCAATACTGTGGGCTTTATTTGCTACTGAAGGAATTAACCACTGTGTACAAAGATCTACAAATCACTAACGTTTCCAGTACTAGAAAATAAAACTGGAAGGAAAAATGATTATATTTTAATGGATTTTTATTCAACACCTTCAGTGGTCCTAGTATTACCTCTGTGAATAGTATAGACAATTTTCTTTATGTTCCCTATTAAATTACCTGAAGAAATTTTTCACCTTTTAAAAACTTACTTAATAAGATATTAATCATAAATTAAAAGGTTAATTAAGAAAACTGTGATAATAAAAGTGCTTATTTAAAATATGAAAACAGTAGCAAATGGGGGAAAATGATTCCCCTTTTTTTGGAAATAAACAGCATTATTTTCCAATTCTACCCAAAAAGTCACTAAATGCAAATCATTTTCAGGGAAAGTGTAAAACACTTTAAAATTGGTAAGCTCTAAGANCCTGGTGGGCTACAGTCCATGAAGTCATAACAAATCAGACATGGCTGAGTGACTAATACACACACAGGATAAGAACATAAACACACTAAGCTGGATGTCAAATGCATTTTCATGTATATTCAAATAGGCTCTTCATCAATTATTTTTTGAAATTTTATGGGCATAATAGTACCGCCTTAAATAATGGCAACCTAGACAGCATATTTAAAAGCAGAGACATTACTTTGCCAACAAAGGTCCATCTAGTCAAGGCTATGAATTTTCCACTGGCCATGTATGGATGTGAGAGTTGGACTATAAAGAAGGCTGAGCACTGAAGAATTGATGCTTTTGAACTGTGGTGTTGGCGAAGACTCTTGAGAGTCCCTTGGACTGCAAGGAGATCCAACCAGTCCATCCTAAAGGAGATTGGTCTTGGGTGTTCATTGGAAGGACTGATGTTGAAGCTGAAACTCCAATACTTTGGCCACCTGATGCAAAGAGCTGACTCATTTGAAAAGACCCTGATGTTGGGAAAGATTGAGGGCAAGAGGAGAAGGAGACGACAGAAGATGAGATGGTTGGATGGCATCACCGACTCAGTGGATATGGATTTTGGTGGACTCTGGGAGTTGGTGATGGACAGGGAAGCCTGGTGCACTGCAGTTCATGCGATCACAGAGTCAGACATGAATGAGCAACTGAACTGAACTGAAATAATGGCAGGCTTATTTCTCCTTTTCCAATTATTATGTTTAAATAATAATTTAAAATTGCTGTCTAAAATGTTTTCTCTCTTAATTAACTGCTAAAATAAACATTGAATAGAAGAGTGGATAGACAGCATCCTTGAATCTGTTCAGAATTCACTGGGAACTCTCTCAGTTGCTGTAAGATATTTGCAGAATCCATGAATTGCGGCCTCACAAGTACTTCTCTGCTTGGAAAGCAAATATATCAGTGCTTTTCTTTGGTTATTTTAAATACTGAGCAGTATTCTCTACCTTTCTTGGAAGTTGCCTGACTCGTCAGCTAAATATATATTGTTCAAAGTAAAATAACTGGCCTGTTGCTGCACTTTGTTAGTAAAAAAACAGCTACCAGCCGTGAGCTGTCACAAAATTCTGAGAGTTAAAATATCTGTAATGTCATAATTAACATCAGAGAGAAATTCTAATTAGGCTGGAATGGCTCAGCAATACACAATGATAAAATGAAAATGATGTATATAGACTCTTGCTGTTCTAGCAACCAAGAATGGAAACTATGAGGGTGTTTATTTTATTTATGGACAGTGTTACAGCTCACAATTTTCTTTGGTATTAATGACTGAAATTATAGTAAAGCTAAAAAGCACTGGATTATGTAATCCTTAGTATTTGAGAGATATGTGAGAACATTTAAAGACATAGAACAAAAAATTCTTTAATAGATAAGGAAGTACCTATGGTAGTTTCTACAGAGACCCTCCTCTCTTCTATAGCTGAAGGACAGACTAAAAAAAACTGGCAAACAATTTGATGAGTGTCAGAATTTTGGAAAAGGCTGTATTCACAGATGCAGTAAATTTCTAAACAACGTGGTGGCTCTTATATGAAAGGAGCTGGACTCTAGATTTGAGGTGAGAAAAAATGGGTGGATATGCTTGAAAATATCAAACCCCTGACTCCCATCCTCAGTGCCAAGAAATGGCAGTCTCCTCCAAATGTATGATTCTTTTGTACAATATTTTTCATTTTTTTTGCTAAAATGTTTTTATATTTTTCTACTTCCCTAATTTAGATACTAAATCATATCCAGATGCCCACTTTATATCAAGTTGCCATAGTCTCAGATATCAAATTTTATTGACAGCAAAACTAGTTCTTAAGTGCTAAATTAAGATGCTTCCATAAAGCAAATTATATAAATCAAACTATCAGCTTTGTTCATGCTTCAGAGATGACTTAACTACTGAACAACAGCAAATGATATTATCAACATGTGATTTTGAAGTTGTTACTATCCCTCTTGTACATGTTTTATTTCCATATTCATGTTTTATGAAACTAATTAATTTCCCTTATCATAAAAGAGAACACAGAAAGTTATGCTTTAAGACATGTTTTTTCCATTTGACTCTGAAGTGGTGATGCCTCTTTCCCCACACATCTGTCACTACAGAAATTCTGTGTCATCACAGCGAAACTGTCATTCTATGTGATTCAATACTGTGGGCTTTATTTGCTACTGAAGGAATTAACCACTGTGTACAAAGATCTACAAATCACTAACGTTTCCAGTACTAGAAAATAAAACTGGAAGGAAAAATGATTATATTTTAATGGATTTTTATTCAACACCTTCAGTGGTCCTAGTATTACCTCTGTGAATAGTATAGACAATTTTCTTTATGTTCCCTATTAAATTACCTGAAGAAATTTTTCACCTTTTAAAAACTTACTTAATAAGATATTAATCATAAATTAAAAGGTTAATTAAGAAAACTGTGATAACAAAAGTGCTTATTTAAAATATGAAAACAGTAGCAAATGGGGGAAAATGATTCCCCTTTTTTTGGAAATAAACAGCATTATTTTCCAATTCTACCCAAAAAGTCACTAAATGCAAATCATTTTCAGGGAAAGTGTAAAACACTTTAAAATTGGTAAGCTCTAAGAAGGCATTCTGAAAAACGAAAGATAACCTCCTTGTAACCAGTTATCAGATTTTCAGTTATCTTGCCACATGGAGCAGAGATTTTGAAACCTAATGTAGAAAAAAAGAACAAAAAAATTATCTTATCAATAACAAGTGTAGTCATAAATTATCTTATACCTTATCAGAATGACCAATGGATCTCAGATTCTATCAAATATGTTGTCTAAGATATATTTTTTTGAAAACTGTATACTCCAGACTTAGCCAGAATGAGTAAATCCTAGGTTCTCAGATACGTGTGCTGCTGATTATCAGTGAACAAGTCACATATCTTCATTTGTCTTCTCTTCTCTGGTCTTTCTTCCATTAGAATGTTTTAAATTGGTTTCCGATTAGTATCTCTTTGTGTGCATAAGCCTTAAGAATCACAAAGGAAAACAGATAAATCAAGACTATTGTGGTAAAAATTTTTGTTGTTATTACACTCTATGGATTTTATAACAGTTCTTAGGCAGCTAATTCTATTTACTCTATTCCACAAATTGGGCTTTTAGTGAAGAGAGTCTATTGACTCTCCATGATTCTTGCTTTTTCATTTTTTATAGTCTTAAATGGGATTCCTTCGTGGCTCAAGACTGTAAAGCGCCTGCCTGGCACATGGATTGTAGCCTGATGAGAACCTGAAGCAGAGAATTCACTAAATCATGAACAGACTTTGACAGGAACAGAGAAATAATAAATCCATGTTGTTTTAATCTGTGTGTGATAATTTTTTACACAGCAATAGAAAACAGAAATAGATACTTTTACAGCAATAGAAAATTATTACACAAAAGGACAAGACTTATTTTACCAAGTCAACAAAATATAATTTAATGTGAATATAATTAGTTCAAATGATTTAATAAAATTAAACCCATGATTGTAAGTAAGCTTCAATTAATTATTTGGTTAGCTGTCAAAGTACTGTAAGACTAGATGGCCTTAGGTGACTCTCAGGTAGATTTCTCTCTCTATGTGGTTTTCTCTCCTAAATTACTTATGTCAATCTATTTTTACATTATATTGTCAGAGCAGCAAGAAAATGAGAGCGGAAGATATTTCTTGAGCCCTGTTCAGAATTCATGCTAAATTCAATTCTGTGAATTCTGTTGGTCAAAGCAAGTCCCAGAATCAAGGGATAGGGAAATAATTATCTATCTTTTAATGGGAGAAGCAGCAAATAATTTATAATCATTTTAATCATCCACTGAGATAATTTTGAAGATAACTTCTGTGCTTGTAACTGAAAAAAAATGGTGAGAATTGACTATGCAAAGGAAATGGTTACATAAATTCTCATCAGAATGTAATAATAAGCATATGATATATACATAGAAATTGAAGATGTTAGATTTAGATATCAAGGGGAAACATGTGGTACATCATATCTCCACATGGTGATGTATACTTTTTGGAGATTTGAGACATTATCTTAATGCAATTGTATATACTAACCATACTCTTATTAAACAGCACAGAGAGAATGTCATGTGTGAGTAAAAGTGTTAGTGTGCGAAAGGAATAATGTAAGCATATTTTATGAAAAGGAAATTATGTTTCCTACACACTTTTATTCTTGCTTGGGAAATCCCATGAACAGAGGAGCTTGGTAGGCAAAAAGTCCATGAAGTCACAAAGAGCTGGACATGACTGAGTGACTGAGGATACACACAGTCAAACCCACACTTAAAGAGGTAATTTGTCATATAACTCCCATCCCACCCCTTTTCTAGTTATTTATAAAAACACAAATCCTAAGTTTCCCTAGGGCAGAGTTATAAAATATATATATATATAAACATATATTTGAAATTCACTATAAATTCTAATACAGTTCTTAATAGAGTAAAATTTTTAATAAACATTTACCTTAAATGTAATTGAATTTTTTTAATGGTAGAATAAAGATCAGTTATTTTAGAGAGGTTACATTACTTAGATATCAGGCAGGATTCTATGATGGGCTGCCAAGATCACTGACCAGAGTGGATGTGTCTAAATATTTCCAGATAGTGTGAATTTAATGCATTTTGCTCCCATGACAAGGATACTGCATATGTCACATGGACTTAGGAAAAAGAGGTTATCCAAAGCAAAGCTGACCTAATTATGTGAATCTTTTAAATCTGAGTCCAGAGGTCAGAGCCTGAGGAAGTGAGGTACTCTAAGAATGAGAGATTCGACAATGTAAGAAAATTTCTCCTGGCTTTAATGATAATGAGGACAACACCTCAGTCCATGGAGAAACTTAACTTTGCCCAAAACCTGGATAAGCTTGGAAGAAAACCCAAGCTGCAGGTGAAATGGTGCCTGTAGCACCTTCATTTCTGCCTTTGGAGAACCTGAGCAGAAAACCCTGGTAAACCATGCTCAGTGGTCCAATTTCTGACCTACAGACTGTGAGCTAGTACATTGGAATGATTTTTAATTCCCTTGTGGTTCAGCTAGTAAAGAATCTGCCTGCAATGCAGATCTGGGTTCGAGCCCTGGATTTGGAAGATCCTCTGGAGAAGGGAAAAGTTACCCACTCTAGTATTCTGGCCTGGAGAATTCCATGCACTGTACAGTCCATGGGGTCACAAAGAGTCAGACAAGACTGAGCAACTTTCACTTTCACTAAATTTGTAGTAATTTGTTACAGCAGCAATAGAAAACTAATATAGCCAGAAAGGAATTAAAATATAGGAACTGAAATACTTTTGGAAGAAATAACTAAAATCATTATTCTTTGTTACCATATTCCTCTATATTCCATGCAGATTAATAACAAGTTTTTTAGACTATGAAAGTGAAAGTCTCTTAGTAATGTCCGACTCTTTGTGACCCCATGGACTATACAGTCCATGCAATTCTCCAGGCCAGAATACTGGAGTGGGTAGCCTTTCCTTTCTCCAGGGGATCTTCCCAACCCAGGGATCGAACCCAGGTGTCCTGCATTATGGGCAGATTCTTTACCTGCTGAGTCACAAGGGAAGCCCACAAATATTGGAGAGGGTAGCCTATCCCTTCTCCAAGGGATATTCCTGACCCAGGAACTTAACTGGAGTTTCCTGCATTGCAGGTGGATTCTTAACCAACTGAGCTATGAAGGAAGCCACTTTTTAGACTGAAAGGTTAGCTAAATAATATGAGGTCTATTTCCTACATAATTTCTTGTCAGTATTTACAGGCTACAAGGCAAAATGTCTGACTTCCTGAAAGATAACTTCAGCTACTCTTAAAAAGTTATGTCAATATTAATTTAAGAAGATTTTGCACAAATGTTAGCATTGATAAATTGATTTTGCTCTTCTCATTCATTTAGTTTACAGACTATATAACATACTTCCATTTAAATTATATATGTCAACATTTGTGTTTCTAAACTAGTTATCAATCATTTGCAAGATGAATGTAAATGACAGTTTCACAATGCATGCTATAGATCTCCAGAACAAAGAGATAGAATAAAATATAATCTAGGTGGCTAAAAGGTTTCTGAACCAAAAATACCATTAAATATTTATATGCTTTTGAGCAGAATGTGCTTCTTTCCCAGAGCAACTATTGATCTGTGTACTGCTTTTTTCCAATACATGATTTCACATTAAACTCAACTTGGTTCATAATTTTCTCACACAGATTCATAATTTTCTCACACAGAACAGTTATCCCCTTCATCTAAATGACTGGAATTCATATTCTTACATTTTCTCTAACGTTCAATGGTAGCTCAGAGGTTAAAGCGGCTGCCTGCAATGTGGGAGATCCAGGTTCGATCCCTGGGTTGGGAAGATTCCCTGGAGAAGGAAATGGTAACCCACTCCAGTATTCTTGCCTGGAGAATCCTGTGGACAGAGGAGCCTGGTGGGTCACAAAGAGTCGGACATGACTGAGTGACTTCACTCTCACTCACTCTCAACAAAATATTTATTTAAATCTATCTCAAGTAAATTCATTTCCAATGAAGTTATATTGACTTACAATGTTTAAGTGTGTCCCAAATAATATCCCATTGCCATTATAACTTCATTTTATATAATAAGTTCATTATAATATTTGTAATACAGCATTATTTTCTACTTGCTGTGAGCAAAATATGTTCAGAGATAAAATCTGTAGTAGGATATCTGCTACTTGATTTATATTTTATAACAGATTTTATTCCTTGTGTTAGAAGACCATGTTTCTGCCTTAAGAAGATTAATTACTATTGCAGAACAATTAAAATTTAAAATAATAAGAATATAAGAATAAGAATAAAATTCCAGATAGTGAGTAATGCTATACAAAAGTATAAGGAAAGAAAGAAAGTTGGAGATAGGGTATGAGTGGGCTATGTCATTGGGTGATCAGAGAGTCTCTTTGCGCTACTGCTATATGAGGAGAGACCAAAGTCATGAGAAAGAGACAAGCAAAGAATAGCCTTAGGCACACATATACAATAAATATAAAGGTCTTCACCAAGGACAGCTTAGAATACTCAAAAAAATAGGAAAAAAGGCCAGAAAAACTAGGTCATAGTGAGAAAAGGATAGAATGTTTTGAGATAAAGTCAGACATGAAACAAATTATGGTGGTTTTTGAAAACCAGAAAATCACATATAGAGAAGGGATCTGGTTTATATATCTTTTATAATGCTTAATTGGTTGGCTGTGTAAAGAAGAACTTCCCAGGTGGCTCTAGCGGTAAAGAATCCACCTGTCAATGTAGAAGACAGAAGAAATGCGGGTTCAGTCCCTAGGTTGGGAAGATCCCCTGGAGAAGGAAATGGCAACCCACTCCAGTATTCTTGCCTGGAGAATTCCATGGACAGAGAAGCTTGGTGGGCTACAGTCCATGGGGTCACAAAGAGTCAGACACAACTGAGCACATGAGTTCATAGAGAAGAGACTCTAGTGGATAAATGAAAGCAAGGTTATTATTAGAAGGTTAAAGTTACACTCCAAGAAATGGAGTCTATGTAGTCCAACCATAAAAATCATGATATTATATTTTATTAGAGAAACAATAAAAGTGGCAAAGCAGGGTTGTATTTGAAATGTATATAGAAGATAAAGTTGTAGATGAAGTTCAGACTGATGGTTGGAGTGGCTCAGCTAGTAAAGAACCTGCCTGCAATAAGGGAGACCTGGGTTCAATCCCTGAGTTGGGAAGATCCCCTAAAGAAGGGAACGGTTACCCACTCCAGTATTTTGGCCTGAGAATTCCATGGACTGTATAGTCCATGGAGTCGCAAAGATTCGACCACACCTGAGTAAATTTCACTTCACTTCACTTCAACCACTATAAGGGAAATCAAGGATGACAAACTTAATTTGGATTCTTCCCAAAAGTAGAATTTGAGAAAAGGATTTGGTTTCAGATATTTTAGGGTGAATTAATTTCATGAAACATGTGGAAAAGTGAGGACAGTGAGACAAGGAAGGAAGAAAAAATAGGATTGTATTCACTTGGAAACTCTATCCTATCTGGATCTCGGAGGAATGCAGAGAATGCTTTGCAGAATTAGCCATGTAAAGAATAAGAGACTGAGCAATTTGCCCACAATATTTTCTTAATCATTGATGAATTATTGATGGTTTTTAAAGTTATGAAGCTGGATGAGAGAATCTATGGAGAGAATATATACAGAAAATGAAAATCATCAGAGGACTGAGATAGGGAGCAGTAAAATGTTTAAAGTCAGGGGCATGAGGATAATTTAGAAAAGGAGACTGACGTCAGTACAGTCAGGAGAAAGACAAGTTCAGAAGCTTTACAATAAGATATGTGCTGAGTTACTAGGACAGAGTGGATTCAGTTGACTACATTTTCATGGAAGCTTTCTTCTTCCTGTCTGAGTGAAGTCACTCAGTCGTGTCCGACTCTTTGCGACCCCATGGACTGTAGCCTACCAGGCTTCTCTGTCCATGGGATTTTCCAGGCAAGAATACTGGAGTGGGTTACCATTTCCTTCTCCAGGGAACCTTCCCAACCCAGGGATCAAACCCAGGTCTCCCGCATTGAAGGCAGGCGCTTTAACCTCTGAGCCACCAGGGAAGCCCTGTGTCTACTGACACAAAAATGCACAATGTAAAATTTGTGAGTCAAGTTTTATTTGAGCACCTTAATGGTGATGATAGCCCAAGAGAACAGCCTTCACATAGCTCAAAGGAACTGCTCCAAAGAGGTAAAGGAGGCATTAGGATATACATGAATATTTTTTTCTGGGAAAAAGCATGTAGTTAAACATCAAAAGAGTACTGTTAACAAGAATAGGCATCTCAAGATTAATGATATTACTGCTTTACTACTAGGCTTCCCTAGTAGGTCAGTTGGTAAAGAATCTGCCTGCAATGCAGGAGACAAGGTTTGATCCCTGGGTCTGGAAGATCCCCTGGAGAAAGGAATGGCAACCCACCCCAGTACTCTTGCCTGGAGAATTTCATGGTCAGAAGACCTGGTGGACTACAGTCTATGTAATGGCAAAGAGTCGGACACAGCTGGGTGACTAACTTTCCTTTTTCCTTTTGTTTTTATGTTTTGGAAGGTTCAAGAATCAGGAGCCATTGAGATTTTTCCTTAGATACATATGTATCTTAATTATCTAGGGTTCAGGGTATACTGCCTATTGTTCTCCACCCTGAGTTTCCCCCAGGCTCTCTGTGGGTGGGCAACTACAGTGGTTATTGGCTTGATTCTTATGGAATTGGGACAGCAGACTTTTTTTTTTTTTTTCTTTACAGTCACATATTATACCCTTTCTTTGTTTTCTTTTTCTTCATAGCACATATCAACACCTGAGATTATAAATTATTCTTTGTTTTTCTATGATCTTTCTTTTCTTCTCTAGGATGTAATTTCCAGAACAACATGGACATTGTCTTTGTTACTGTTCTCATGTGCCTAGACTAGTGCTTTGCATTAAGTACATCCTCATGAAATATTGATTGAACAACAGAATGGTTAAAATCACTTACTAGTGAGCTGTGCTAAAAGCCAAGAATTCAAAACATGAAAGTAAGGAAATTGAGCATAGTAAACTTTTCTAAGTAGTTTTGTTATGACAATGGAACATAAGGGAGCAGTAGCTAGAAAGGAAGGTTGGATTTTGCATTAAGGAATATTACAGTACTTAGTGACTTTTCAGAAACGTTCATATAAAGGAGAAATCAGATGATGGAGTAGAGGAGTTACTTACAAGAGAATCCATTTAGTAGGCAAGAGGGATGGTGTCTCACTATAATTCAAGGGTCCATACTTCTAATGAAACTGGAAGAAAGCCAGAATTTGTAGGTAAGATATAGGTAGACTGATAAATTTGAGGGGGAAAATTAGGTTGTTATATTACTGCTTCTATTTTCTTAGTGAAATTGGAAACATGGTCATCAGTAAAATTATGATAGAGATATTGTACGGTTGTCAGACATCTGATGATGAAAGAGATGATATGGCTGTGACAGAAACAGAGAAACTGAACAGATGAATAATAGTGATTACTTAGAAATACATTTTGGAGGGGTTGGGGGGCAGGCCACATGGCCCAGCAGTCAGGATCTTACGTCCCTGACCAGAGATTGAATCCATGTCCCCTGTAGTGAAGGCACAGAGCCCTAACCACTGAACCACCATTGAAATTCACAGCCCAGGAGCACAGATCCAATAAAACAGAGATTTAGTCATGTGATTATAAGAATGATCCCCTCCCCCACCTCTTGTGACCACATCAGCAGAGCTCCAGCATAATGTAGCCACAGATTACAGCTGAAAGAGGGCTTCCCCAATGGCTCAGCGGTAAAGAATCTGCCTGCAATGCAGGAGACACAGAAGATGCACGTTTGATCCCTGGGTTAATAAGACCACATGGAGAAGGAAATGGCCCTGGAGAAGGAAATGAAAACCTGCTCCAGTATTCTTGCCCAGAAAAAGAGGCTGGTGGGCTACAGTCCAAAGGTTTGCAAAGTGTTGGATACGACTAAGCACGCGGGAGCAGCCAAGAGAGTGCAAATCCAGTAATACTTCCATACAACTACCTCCCTTCATCAGCACACATAACCTTAGCCTGTATGTGTGTGTGCAGTCATGTCCAGCTCTTTGTGACTCCTATGGACTGTAGCCTGCCAGACTCCTCTTTCCAAGGAATTTTAGCCTAAACATCATTATTTGTAGTCATTCATATGTATTTCAGACATCATTTTCTGAGTAAGTCAGCATGTTTAAAACTTATTTTCAGACAAATTTCATTTGTATGTTTAGTTGTTTTCCTTCTACTTCAGAATGATCATTTCCTAGGTACAGTGATAATTGTGATGTTCTTTGGCAGAATGAAACTCGTGATGCTTGTATTGAAATAAACGGAGCATTTAGTGTTGTGGGTGTGAGAATCAGTGCTGCCATATATTCCATTTTCATTTGAGATAATTGATAAATCAGGAAGCTTTTTTATTATTTTGAGGGAGAAGTCATAATATTTTTGTGTTATCAGGGAGAAGTCACAATATTTTCCAGTGTAGTTGTAACTCCCAATATTCTGTTAGCAGTATGATTTTTATTTATTTAGTTGGATGTAAAAGAATTGTTTCTTCTAAAATTTGCTACTTGTCACCTTGATACTTCTGTTTCTATTAGGAAATTCTAAATTTGCATTGAGCCCTGGCAAGATCCAGAATTTATTCTAATTTTACTCTTATTTAGGGAAAGAAATAGAAAATAAATTTAATTTTTAGAGGCTTAGATAGTCTTATTATTTTAACACATTGCTCAAATGTGGACTACATAATACTAAGGGGAAAATGAATTTGAGGTCTCAATTGTCAAAGCACTTCTATGTTTTTTAAATAATATTTTAAAATAAATGTATGAAAATATATTAATCAAATAAAAAAGGAAAATGTGTTAATAGGGTTTGTGATAACTAAGTAGTATACAAAAAAGCAGATATTTCAATACTTAAATAGAACATATATGAAATCTGAAAAATATTCAAATACAACTTTATATAATTCAGTAAAACCTGTACTATTTAATTGTTTGGTAGTAATTAAAGTGCAAAAAATAAAATAGAATTTGAAGTTGAAGTTGGTTATAGTTGAATTAAAATTTAAGCATGCAAAATGGCTAGAATGCAAGAAAACAATACAAATCAGAAATTGATAGAAGAATGGTTTAGGAAAATATAATCATACTTTATCATAAGGAAAGCACCAGTTAAGTTACCAGAGATATAGTCTACTTTTGAAGGGACAGAGCTCTGGGAATTAAAAGTCAGAAAAAACTGGAAATATCAAAAATATGAAGTCAAGTTCATAAAATGTTAGAGAAAAATTTGATTATTGATTACAACAGAAAATGATCCCACAGGTTTTATTTCCTCAAGGAAAAATAATGTTGTGGCCATCTCTTCATATGCTTATTGTACCTCTGTATATCTTTTTTGATAAGTCATCTCTTCATATCTTTTACCCCTTTTCAATGTGTCATTTATTTGTTTTTGCTGACTGTATAAGCTTCTCCATCTTTGGCTGCAAAGAATATAATCAATCTGACTTCAGTGTTAACCATCTGGTGATGTCCATGTGTAGAGTCTTCTCTTGTGTTGTTGGGACAGGGTGTTTGCTATGACCAATGCGTTCTCTTGGCAAAACTCTATTAGCCTTTACCATGCTTCATTCCATACTCCAAGGCCAAATTTGCCTGTTACTCCAGGTGTTTCTTGACTTCCTACTTTTGCATTCCAGTTCCCTATAATGAAAAGGACATCCTTTTGGGGTGTTAGTTCTAAAAGCTCTTGTAGGTCTTCATAGAACCATTCAACTTCAGCTTCTTCAATGTTACTCTTTGGGGCCTAGACTTGGATTACGGTGATATTGAATCATTTGCCTTGGAAATGAACAGAGATCATTCTGTCATTTTTGAGACTGCATCCAAGTACTGTATTTTGGACTCTTTTGTTGACAATGATTACTCCATTTCTCCTAAAGGATTCCTGCCCACAGTCATTTGAGTTACATTCACCCATTCCAGTCCATTTTACCTAGCAGATTCCTAGACTGTTGACATTCACTCTTGCCGTCTCTTGTTTGACCACTTCCAATTTGCTTTGGTTCATGGACCTAACATTCCAGGTTCCTATGCAATACTGCTTTTTACAGCTACAGACCTTGCTTCTGTCAACAGTCACATCCACAACTGGGTGTTGTTTCTGCTTAGGCTCCATCCCTTCATTCTTTCTGGAGTTATTTCTCCACTGATCTCCAGTAGCATATTGGGCACCTACAGACCTGGGGAGTTCCTCTTTCAGTATCCTATCATTTTGCCTTTTCATACTGTTCATGGGGTTCTCAAGGCAACAATACTGAAGTGGTTTGCCATTCCCTTCTCAAGTGGACCACGTTCTGTCAGACCTCTCCACCATGATCCTCCCATCTTGGGTGGTCCCACATGGCATGGCATAGTTTCACTGAGTTAGACAAGGCTGTGGTCTGTGTAATTAGATTGGCTAGTTTACTGTGATTAATTATGGTTTCAATGTGTCTGCCCTCTGATGCCCCCTCCCAACACCTACTATCTTACTTGGGTTTCTCTTACCTTGGACGTGGGGTATCGCTTCACAGCTGCTCCAGCAAAGCGTAGCCACTGCT
>SJYX01020997.1:20984-34964 GCA_006410675.1 Oreotragus oreotragus | reverse complement strand
GAAAAATTGATGCTTTTGAACTGTGGTGTTGGAGAAGACCTTTGAGAGTCCTTTAGACTGCAAGGAGATCCTCCCAGTCCATCCTAAAGGTGATCAGTCCTGGGTGTTCATTGGAAGGACTGATGCTAAAGCTGAAACTCCAGTACTGTGGCCACCTCATGCGAAGAGTTGACTCACTGGAAAAGACTCTGTTGCTGGTAAAGATTTAAGGCAGGAGGAAAAGGGAACAACAGAGGATGAGATGGTTGGATGGCATCACCAAGTCGATGGACATGAGTCTGAGTAAGTTCCGGGAGTTGGTGGTAGACCTGAGTCCTGGCATGGTGCCGTGCATGGGGTCGCAGTTGGACATAACTGAGCGACTAATCTTAAGTGAACTGAACTGAAGGTTTATAATCTGTGTCTCAGTCCTTTTCCAATTACCACTGTCTTCAGTTCAGTTCAGTCGCTCAGGCGTGTCCGACTCTTTGCGGCCCCATGAATCGCATCATGCCTGTTCATCACCATCTCCCGGAGTTCACTCAGACTCACATCCATAGAGTCAGTGATGCCATCCAGCCATCTCATCCTCGGTCGTCCCCTTCTCCTCCTGCCCCCAATCCCTCCCAGCATCAGAGTCTTTTCCAATGAGTCAACTCTTCACATGAGGTGGCCAAAGTACTGGAGTTTCAGCTTTAACATCATTCCTTCCAAAGAAATCCCAGGGCTGATCTCCTTCAGAATGGACTGGTTGGATCTCCTTGCAGTCCAAGGGACTCTCAAGAGTCTTCTCCAACACCACAATTCAAAAGCATCAATTCTTCAGCGCTCAGCTTTCTTCACAGACCAACTTTCACATCCATACATGACCACAGGAAAAACCATAGCCTTGACTAGGCAGACCTTAGTCGGCAAAGTAATGTCTCTGCTTTTGGTCATAACTTTTCAGTTTTGTGACTTGTTTCTATACCTTAAATTTGTTGTGCCATCTATTGCTTTTCTATATAAGTTTTAGAATTAATATTTATAAAATCCTTGCTGTAATTTTGATTTGGAGTACATCGAATATGTAGATTAAATAGAATTACTTGACAGTTTAACAATATTGATTCTTCTAATCCTTGCTCATAGAAATCTCTCCATTTATGCTTTGATTTCTTTCATTACTGTTTGTAGTTTTCTAGATATAGATCATTCACTATTGTCAAATTCATAAATAAGCATTTTTTGAATGCTATTGCAAATTCCCATCTCTTTAAGAATTTTCCACAGTTTTTTGTGATCCACTCAAAGGTTTAGCATAGTGATTATATTAGGATATTTTAAATCCTATTATAAACTAAAGAGCCTCTTGATGAGTGTGAGAGACTGAAAAAGCTGACTTAAATTTCACTTTTCAAATATCCATTTCTTATGTAAAGGAAAAAGTTGATACATTGATACAGCATACTGTGAATCTGATAAACATGCTTATTAGTTCTTGAATAGTTTTTTCTGGAGATTCTTTTGGAATTTACCAAAAACAATCATGTCAACTGTGAGTAAAGAAATTTCATTGAACTGTTTCTAACATTTTAACATCTTTTAAAATTTTCTTTTCTCTTATCTAGTGGCATTAGCTAGGATTTATCATAAAATGTTGAAAAATAGTGATGGGAGTGGATATCTTTGACTTTTTCCCAATCTTTGGGCTCTGTGGTAATTTTATGTTTTAACTTGGCAACATACAGACTCCAGCTACTCAATCACACACTAATGAAGGTGTTGTGAAACTCTTATATAGTTAGTATCTACAATCTGTTAACTTTAATTAAAAGCGGTTATACTTGATAATCTGGGTGGGTCTTATTCAATCAGTTTAAAGATCCTGAGAGCAGAATTGAGATTTACTCAATAAGAAAATATCCTGTGGACTATAATGCCAGATTCTTCTGTATTATGCTAGTTTCCAGTCTGCACTTTCTGACATCATGCTGTAAGGACTTCAGACTTGCCTAGTGAGTCCTCACAGTTCTGTAAGCCAATACATTTCAGGGTAAAGCTTATAATAAGGATAATATATTCCACTCAAGTCACAAGTAAAATATGGATATATTAATAATATGGATGATATAGAATCTCTAACTTTGCTGGATATTTGAGTAAAAGTTATTCCATTTTCCATTATCTATTATCTAAACCTCTATATATCAATGATTCTTTTTCTCTGCTGAAACCAGACTAATACAGAAGTATAGAACCTCCATTAAGTATTATGTTAGATAGACAATTTCAATTTATGCCATTTCTTAGACTATCTAAGAAATATTTAGAGCTATGGGTAAATTTACAACTGTTTAAAACATTTGTATATTTAATTATTCTATCATTTACTAAATCCTATTTTAGTCACTATGCTAAAGCCTTTCTCTGTGTGGATCACATCAAACTGTGGAAAATACTTAAAGAGATAGAAATACTAGACCACCTTATCTATCTCCTGAGAAACCTGTATGCAGGTCAAGAAGCAACAGTTAGAACAAGATATGGAACAATGGATTAATTCAAAATTGGAAAAGGAGTACAACAAGGCTGTATATTGTCACCTTGCTTATTTAACTTCCATGCAGGGTACATCATGTGAAATTCCATGCTGGATGATTCACAAGCTGGAATCAAGATTGTTGAGAGAAATATCAACAACCACAATATGAAGATGTTACCACTCTAATGGCAGAAAGTGAAGGGGAACTAAACAGGTTCTTGATGAGGGTGAAAGAAGAGAGTGAAAAAGGTGACTTAAAATTCAACATTCAAAAAACTGAGATCACAGCATCTGGTCCTATCAGGCTAAGTCACTTCTGTCGTTTCCTACTCTTTGCAACTCTGTGGACTGTAGCCTGCCAGGCTCCTCTGCCCATGGGATTCTCCAGACAAGAAAACTGGAATGACTTGCAATACCCTCCTCCAGGGGCTCCTCCCCACCCAGGGATAGAACCCACATCTCCTGCATTGCAGGTGGATTGTGTATTACTGAGACACCAGGGAAGCCCCTGGTCCCATCACTTAATGGCAAATAGAAAGGAAAAAAGTGGAAAGAGTGACATATTTTATTTTCTTGGGCTCCAAAATCATTGCAGACTGTGACTGCAGTCATGAAATTAAAAGATGTGTGTTCCTTAGAAGGAAAGCTATAACAAAGTTAGCATATTCAAAAGCAGAGACATCACTTTGCCAACAAAGGTCCGTATAGTCAAAGCTATGGTTTTTCTAGTAGTCGTGTGCAGATATGAGAGTTGGACCATTAAAAAAGCCTGAGTGCTGAAGAATTAATGCTTTCAAATCATGCTGCTGGAGAAGATCTTGAGGGTCTCTTGGACAGCAAGGAGATAAAACCAGTCACTTTCAAAGGAAATCAACCTTGAATATTCATTGGAAGGAGTAATGCTGAAGCTGAAGCTCCAATATTCTGGCCATCTAATGTGAAGAGCTGACTCATTGGAAAAGATCCTGATGCTGAGAAAGACTGAAGGCAAAAGGAGAAGGGAGTAACAGAGGACGAGATGGTTGGATGGCATTACCGACTTAAGGGACATGAGTTTGAGGGAATTCTGAAAAATAGTGAAGGACAGGGAAGCCTGGAGTTCTGCAGTCCTTGGGGTTGCAACGAGTCAAACACAATTTAGTGAGTGAATGACAACAATTATCACATTGAACTTTACAGTGCTGGCCTGTTGTTTAGACCTGTATAAGTCAAATTAGAATTAGATACTTTTAAGTAAAAATTCTGCATCAGAGATGGCTAGTTGAGTTTTACTGAAAAGGCCACCTATCACACAGAAGCTAAGAATTTTAACTTTTAGTTGTGATCAGGGTTAATCCTCACTACAGAGATGACTTCTTCTTACAGAGGCCTTAGCACAAAGGAAAGATGTCTTCTGTAGTAAGCTTGAAATAAACAAGTAAACAAGTAAAACATACAAATCTGAATAAAATAACTATAGTCAAATTTGGCATATAAAATCTCCAGCATATACTAAATATTTTCAACTGAAATAGTCAGTATTGCTTGGTAATATATCTTAACATCAGTCATAAATGGACCATTCCTAGATTATATAGATATGTTCATTAAAAATAAGTGCAATTGCAGCTTATAGACTAATTTCCAATAAATAATACATATATAAAATTTTAAATAATACATGCATATAATTTTATTAAGGCATTAAAAGATTTGTTTTCATTAATTCAAATTGATATGATTTAGAAAACTACTAATTATTATTAATTTATAAATATAAAAATTAAGTGTCCTTGAAAAAATAGAATTACCTTTATTCAAACAGGGAACAAGGTTAGAAATTCTATATCCATGTTTTGCTCTTCACTCGAGTGGAATATATTGTCCTTATAATAAGCTTTGCTGTGAAATAACTGTGATTCAAATGTATTTATGGATTCTCATATATCTTCAGCATAATACAGGTACTCTGTACATTATTGATCCAGAAATTGGATGAGGTCCAATCTCAAATATTTCAGGATTACTACAGGTCACAAAAAACTTCCTTAAGATATGTAAGTCTTCTCGGGAAAAATTGCTTATACTTAAATTCCCATAAAAATTTTCAAAATCACTTTCCTAATATTCTATATTGCAAAACAGCAAAACTACAATTTTTACCCCTTGAGATAAACATTTCTGGGGAGGGAAGACAGAATCTCAGGTTTGGCCAATATATCTCCCACTTCTTTTGCTTAAGGTGTACTTGTTTCATAGCTTTATGACTAAATTATGCATGAGATGAGAAAATCTGCTCATCTCTATTTTATCATGAAGATAGCTTATATAGAATTTCTTTACTAAACCTTTTTATATTTAAATCTTAGCTCCCAGTATTTTTGCATATATTTATTGCTTCCCCAAATAACCACCAACTAATCTTTATACACACCAACATACCTCTGCTTTGAGGCTATGTCCCTATAATTTCTTCTACCTTATATATCTAGATTCTCAAATATATTCACTTCTGTTCCTTCTCATATTCAAATTATTTCCATGCAACCAGGCTGAAATCAAATGTCATCTCATTCTACAAAGCATCCCCATGTGTAAGGGGAACAATCATTTAGTCATTTACAATTTTATATCACATTTGTGACACAATTTTCTATTATAATCATTTGCATATACATTTCCCATCATATACTATAATATTATTTATATAAACAAGTCTTTTCTTCCCACAGACTGAAATTTTCTTTTCTTTTAGCTTTTTCTCTGGAATGTTTCTTTTATTCTTGATGTGCAGCAACCAAGACTTTATTGCACAGTATTCCGGTAGAACTGGCATATGTTTTAGGATAGTAAATATGAAAGTTATTTGGTTTATAACACTTCTTGTGATGAATTCTTCCATTTTGGCAGCCATTTTGGCTACAGTAGCATATTAGAATGTTGTCTTCAGAAATAAAAATCACCCTCCAATTTCATCTTTATTTCATCTTTTACATTTGTTACTCAGAACCTAGTACCAATCAAAATCTAAATACAACATTCTTCTTACTTTACTCAAAACAATGCTCCTTTTCTAGAAATTTTATAAATATCTCCCAATAATACTTTATTAGTTATTATTATTAGTAGTAGTTATTATTATTATTATTTAGAGAATTAGTTATTATTATTATTTAGACTATATTATTAGTTATTATTATTATTATTTAGAGAAATGTATACTATCTAAAAGCAAATAAATGATAAAGCACTAAATCACCCTTCTGTGATCTAAGAAATATATTTATTATTGAATTAAACTTATTCTCATTGGGATTTGTTTTATACACCATAAGATCTACTTCTTTGAGGAAATTCAAAATTACCAGTAGCTATTGAAGGACAGATTTTTTTCTTCAGGTCTCAAGCTATGTGTACCATCAGTCAATATCAATTAAAGAGCTCTAGTGTAAGACAGATAGAAATTGAAATTTAGTGCTTTATTGCCGAACAAAAACATAATTGAGTTCTTTATATATACTCTTTACCAATATTGTTCTTACCCACTGAAACCTACAATGAGCTTAAAGTGTCTTTACATTTCATTAATGTCATCATTATTATTTATAGATGGTTTTCATCCAAACATAAAAAACATTTATTCTTTCTAGCTATGTACCAGGACCTGAGTTATGAGAAAGAAATATAACATCAAAGAAATAATTTTTTGCCTTCTAGAATCTACAGATCTAATGAGAAAGATAGCAGAATGAGTCAACAGTTGCTAAAAGACAATAAATGCTGTTTTAAAACTTGCTCAAGGATTATGGGAGATTAGCACAGAATCAATTGATTTGACCATGATAGTTTTGAGTCAAACAGGTGATCTGGAAGAAGGGAAACATGTGGTACCTATTTTATACTTGAGATATATTATGTTTTTTATAATATTTTGATAGATTTAAAATGTTTTAGATATTTTGAAGCAATTAGAGATGTGTGAGTGAATATCCATATGTTTCTCCTATTTGATTCTCCTATAAGCACTATTTTTTTTATGTACAAGCTTATGTCTATGCCAGACCAACTGACCATCTGCATTTCCAGCTAAAGGTTCAGTAGCACACTGCCATCTTTCACTTGAAGAATCTAGTGTATTCCTATTGCTGTTTGAGCTTCTAGGGGAGTCATCAAAACATTCTCTCAAGGTTTCTTTCAAAAAAGTACATTGATTCTGGTTGTTTATGGAATCGAAACCTAACCTATTTATTGACAGCAGCTTAAATTTTGGTCCCCACTTCCCCATGTTATTTTAATTCTAACTGTGGCCTTGAATGCTTTAACCAAAGAAATAATTAACAGTGGAAGCTTCAGGTTCTGTAATGGTGATCCTTTCTTGATGATAAATACTCTCAAATAGTACCTTACAGTTAATCATTTCTAAAGTTCTTTAAGTGTAAAGTACAAATAATAGCCGTTTGACAGGAAGTGGTGGTGGAAGGGGTAAGCTATAGATGAAAGAGTACTTATCTGGGTTCAAGTCCTAGCTCCACAGTTGACTAGATATATAATACTGATCAATTTGGTTAAATGTTTATATATCAAATTATCAAAAACATTTTCTTCACTTTGAATAAGGCTTATGTTTATACTATGAGATTTTAAGGAAGAAGCAAATAATCTTCATACTGCCAGCAGTAGTGTTCTTTTTACTCTGTACTCTTTTCAGTATTCTAAGTAATGAAGCAGGTTCTAGTCATTAGCTTTTCCCAAGCCAAACTTAAACTCTGGCATGTTTGTATAGTACTCAACTTCTCTGCTCTCTGGATTTAATGATTTCCTATTAAAAAGTCCTTCAATATGTCGCTTGCTGTTTTACATGTGCCCTTCTGCAGTCTTGTAATAGTCACACAAAGGTAATTAAACAGCCAAATATATTCTGCTAAATTTGAACTCAAAAGAGAGCCCTTTGGTGCATATTAACTTATGATTAAACATCATGGCAACCAGGGTTGAAAAGTACATTGTTGAGTTCATGTAAGTCCATGCATTGATAGTAATAGTATAAATTAGAACTCTTTCAAAAATCAGTTTGGTAAATTGTTTTCCAGCCATGGAAATGGTGATAAAATTTAAACTCAAATTCTTCATAAAATATTATTTATATAAAATAAATACATATGAAGATATTCATTGCCACATTATTAATAATATATAACAAAATTATAAATATACAAAATGTCTAATTTTGGCTCATTAAAGATATGATATACTCATTTTGATGCAGATGTTATGGTTATTATGATTATTTTGAAAGGTATAAGAACTGGTAATACTATAAGGAGAACTGGTAATATTGATAATAAAATCTTAAAAAATTCAAAATCAAAGCGATGTTTCTAATGCTGTTATACAAAATTACATAAAGTGGGGGAAAAGTTTTTAGAACCTTATCCATGTGTCAGGTGATGTGATTATAAGTGCTTTTCTTATTATTCTTTCTTATAAGTTTTGCATATTTTAATTAGCTTGAAAAATATTAAATGCAAACAAATGTCATACATACAAATATTCCTGACACATATAACTGCCTTCTAAGATCAGAATAAGCTCCTTTACAACTTTATAGTAATATAGTTAATGGTATTAATGCTTTTACAGTTGACATATGCATTCCTAAATTAAAATGCTGATTATAGAACATGAGGAACCCCAGCAAGTTGGATTTCCTTTTTGTGACAAGCACTGGACTTGGTAGTCTTTCCAAAATTATCATGCTAGTTAGTATTTCCATATATGAACAGGCCTGCTGACTGATATCTTGATAACATAGATATCATTACAGGCCTGATTGTTTGATTGCTTGATTTTAGATTCTGCTAAAATTATGTGCATTTTCTACTTGCATACAGGCCTAGTTCCATTTAATTCTTTATAAGTTTGAGTTGCCAGTAAATCAGGTATTTTAAAAATTTCTGTGTGGATCTGTGTTTTATTCACATGAACCAAAGGCTATTTAAGAGACTAAATTTCATAATCACATTGAAAATACTACTTGAAACAGAATAACACCATATGAAGACCACATTGAAAAAGAAGCAAAGGATATGTTTGCCACAGGGAGAATAGTTACAGCTTGATTTTGTAAAAACATTAATGCATAGGATTGTGAACGTGTTCAAGAAAATGGCATCATGAATAATTTGATTTCCAGAGGTTGCTAAAATGTCTCTTAATGTGTTACAAATAGGGAAATTAGTAAGCTAATAGTTTATCCATTGTCATCTCTGAACAAGTCACAGTGTGAGAAACTAAATTAAAGTTACCTCACCTCTCCTATCTGAGAGGATCAAGAAAAGAAGGGTATGCAGGTATCATTTCATATATAGATAGAAGTTACTTCACCTCTCCCATCTGGGAGGATCAAGAAAAGAAGGATATGCAGGTATCACTTCATATACAGATAGAAGCAGAGCTGTTGTTGGTTAGTCACTAAGTCATGTACAACTCTTTGAGACTCCTGCCAGTCTCCTGTCTATGGGATTTCCCAGGCAAGAATACTGGAGTGGGTTGCCATTTCCTTCTCCAGGGGATCTTCCTNCACTTCATATACAGATAGAAGCAGAGCTGTTGTTGGTTAGTCACTAAGTCATGTACAACTCTTTGAGACTCCTGCCAGTCTCCTGTCTATGGGATTTCCCAGGCAAGAATACTGGAGTGGGTTGCCATTTCCTTCTCCAGGGGATCTTCCTGACCCAGAGATCCAGCCCACATCTCCTGCTTGGCAGGCAGATTCTTCACCACTGAGCCACCTAGGAAGTCAGAAGTAGAGTTGGAGAAGATAAAGATAGATCTGTTTGTCCATTCAAGGTGTCATAACCAAATACCATACATTTAGGGGCTTAAACAGAAATTTATTTTCTCACAGTTCTAGAGGTTCATGATTCACAATAAAAAGGTGCTATCAGGGTCAGTTTCTGGTGATACCCCCACTGCATGGCTTGTAGATAGCCACCTTCTTGCTATGTCCTTAACATGATGTTCCCCCTGTTCATGATTGGCAATGGGAAGAGGAAGAGAGATGTCAGAGTGTCTCTTCCTTTTCTTACAAGGACACTGGCCCTACTGGATAAAGGCCTCACCTTATGACATCACATAAACTTGACTATCTCTTAATAGTCCCTATCTCCAAATAGGAGATAGTCACACTGTGTGTGTGTGTGTGTGTGTGTGTACTGTTGCAGAGGAAAGGAAGGTAGGAAAGCAATATACAAGTTTAGTAACATCCAAGAAAGGTGTAGCCACACCAGACTTGAAATCTGTGGTCCATTTTGAGCATCGCTGATCTCCCAGTCCATCCTAAAGGAGATCACTCCTGGGTGTTCATTGGAAGGACCAATGCTAAAGCTGAAACTCCGATACTCTGGCCACGTGATGAGAAGAGTTGATTCACTGGAAAAGACTCTGATGTTGGGAGGGATTGAGGGCAGGAGGAAAAGGGGACGGCAGAGGATGAGATGGCTGGATGGCATCACGGACATGACGGACGTGAGTTTGAGTGAACTCCGGGAGCTGGTGATGGACAGGGAGGCCCGGCGTGCTGCGATTCATGGGGTTGCAAAGAGTCGGACACGACTAGTAACTGAACTGATCTGAACTGAACTGATCTTCTTTTAAGTCTCCTTATTGCCATAACACTAATTGGGATAAGAAGGCAGTCATGATCAGCTCAGAGGGATGTGTCACCGTTTGATTTAGATTTCACCCCATATATATCATAAACTTCATTGCTATGTTCTGGAAAAGCACTAGAGAACAGAAATCAGAGCACTGGAACTCAGTAGTTTTTCTAATTGGCAAGGTGTAGTCCATTAAAATTTTCCAGTTCTGTCAATAAGAATGACATCTGGCCTATGAATTAAAGAAGTTGAAAGTCTGTACCTTTAATTTTCTGGAAACATTTCTGTGATTTTTTATATAACAAGAAGATTTATTTCTACTGATAAAATATTAATTTTAAGAAAGATGTCTTTAGGCATCTTTTAAAAAAGAATGATCAATGAGAATTCAACCTATTGCTCAAAAAGAAAAAAAAAACAAAATATGGAATATCTTTCATATTAAATAAAGCAATTTCTAGTTTATACTGAAATCAATCTATTCTCAGTGTAATTTTTTTAGATAATGAATTCCAATATCAAATTAGACAATGCTGCTTTAACAAGAGGGCAAATCCCCTACTACACTACATGCTGTTATTTTAAAACCTCAAGTTGGCTTTCTTCCAACATAGCATAGAGTTTGCCATTGAGCACAAGGACTGGCAAGGCATTTATTTATGCCCAATTGATTTTTCACTTTGGAGTGGCCAGTTGATATCTTGTCCACATTTGAATATGAGCAGTTAAAGTCTTCTGATCCATGAAGACTTTAAGTGATGTCAGATGAATATCAGAAAAGGGATGGCCCATTTATGATAACACAGCATTTTGTTCATTTTATGTCTGTGTGTGTGTGTGGCATTTGTCATATTACATTCCATTAATTCTCTCTTATATATTCCTTATACACTCTTGTATGAGGCCAGATATACTGTTTTTTCACCATTTTCTTCCTTATCCAAAGATTGTCATGCCAGAGGTACTTAATTACGTTGAATAATGAACAGAACGAAATTCTAAAAATTTACTAGGGACCTTTCTCACACTTATATAATGTCATCTGGAGTATTATAGAAATCCTTTTGTTTCCTTTCAGTGCATGAAATGTCGTTGTTGCTCAGTCACTAATCATGGCAGACTCTGTGCAAACCCATGGACTGCAGAATTCCAGGCTCCTCTGTCTTTCACTGTCTCCTGGAGTTTGCTCAAACTCGTGTCCATTGAGTTGCTGATTCTATCCAACCATCTCATCCTCTTCTCCCACTGCCGTAACTTTTCCCCAGCATCACAGTCTTTTCTAATGAGTCAGCTCTTTGCATCAGGTGGCCAAAGTATTGGAGCTTCAGCTTCCAATGAATCTTCAGGGTTGATTTCCTTTACGTTTGACTGCTTTGATCTCCTTGCTGTCCAAGGCCTCCCAAGAATCTTAAGCACCAAAGTTTGAAAGCATCAATTCTTCACACTCAGCCTTCTTTATACACCAACTCTTACATCCTTACATGACTACTGGAAAAACCAGAGCTTTGACTGTACAGACCTTCGTTAGCAAAATGATGTCTCTGCTTTTTAATACACTGTCTAGGTTTCTCATAGCTTTCCTTCCAAGAGTAAGCATCTTTTAATTTCCTGGCTGCAGACACAGTCTGCAGTGATTTTGGAGCTCAAGGGAGTCCAAGAAAATAAAATCTGTCATAGCTTCCACTTTCCCCTCCCTTCTATTTACCATGAAGTGATGGACTGGATGCCATGACCTTTGTTTTTTTAATGTTGAGTTTCAAGACATCTTTTTCACTCTTCTCTTTCACTCTCATCAATACAATAGATTCTTCCTCTTCACTCTCTGTCATTAGAGTGGTATGATCTGCATATCTGAGATTGTTGATATTTCTGCCCTCAATTTTGACTCCAGGTTGTGATTCATCAAGCCTAGCATTTTGCGTGATGTACTCTGTATCTAAGTGAAATAGGCATAGTAACAATATATGGCCTTTCCCAATTTTGAACAAGACTGTTGTTCCATATTTGGTTTTCATTATTGCTTCTTGACCCACATACAGGTTTTTCAGGAGACAAGCAAGGTGGTCTGGGACGCCTATCATTTTAAGTATTTTCCACAGTTTGTCGTGATCCATTCATTCACAGGCTTTAGCATAGTCAGTGAAGCAGTAGATGTTTTTCTGTAATTTGCTTGCTTACTCCATGATCCAACGAATGTTGGCAATTTGACTTCTTCTTCCTCTGCCTTTTCTAAATCCAGCTTGTACCTCAAGAAGTTCTTGGTTCACATACTGATGAAGCCTAGCTTGAAGAACTTGAGCATAACCTTACTAGCATGTGAAATGAATGCTTATTTTAGCCCCAATTTGAATATTCTTTGGCACCTGAACCCTTCTTTGGGATTGCAAGGAAAACTGACTGTTCCAGTCCTGTGACCACTGCTGAACTTTCCAAATTTGCTGTTATATTGAGTTCATCATTTAATAGCATCATGTCTTAGGATTTGAAATAGCTCAGCTAGAATTCTGTCAGCTTTATTTGTAGTAATGATTCCTAAAGCCAACTTGACATCACACTCCAGGACATCCTGCTCTAGGTGAGTGACCATGGCATTGTGGTTATCCAGTTCATTAACACCTTTTTTGTATAGTTCTTCTGTGTATTCTTACCTCTTCCTAACCTCTTCAGCTTCTCTTAGGTCTTTTCATTTCTGTCCTCTATCCTGCATATTCTTGCATGAAATGTTCACTTGATATCTCTAATTTTCTCCATAAGGTCTCTAGTCTTTCCCTTTCTGTTGTTTCCTTATACTTCTCTGCATTGTTCTTTTAAGAAGGCTTTCTCATCTCTTCTAGCTACTTCTGGAACTCTGCATTAATTTGGGTATATCTTTTTCTTTCTCCATTGCCTTTTGCTTCTTTCCTTTCCTCAACTACTTGTAAAGCCTCCTCAGAAAACTACCTTGCCATATTGCATTTCTTTTTCTTTGGGATGGTTTTGGTTAGTGTTACAAACTTCTATCCAGGGTTATTCAGACATTCTGTGTACCAGATCTAACACCTTGAATCTATTCATCCCCTCCAATGTATACTTATAAGGGATTCGATTTAGCTCATATCTGAATAGCCTAGTGGTTTTCCCTGCTTTCTTCAATTTAAGCAAGAATTTTGCAATAAGGAGCCAGTGTTTAGGACCACAGTTATTTCCAGGTCTTGTTTTTGCTGCATGTATACAGTCTCTCCCATTCTATTATTTTCCACTATTTCTTTGCATTGATAACTAAGGAAGGCTTTCTTATCTCTCCTTGCTATTCTTTGAAACCATGCATTCAAATGGGTATATCTTTCCTTTTCTCCTTTGCCTTTAGCTTCTCCTCTTTTCTCAGCTATTTGTAAGGCCTCCTCAGACAACCATTTCCTTTTTGCATTTCTTTTTCTTGGGGATGGTTTTGATCCCTGCCTCCTATACAATGTCACAAACATCTGTCCATAGTTATTCAGGTACTCTCTCTATCAGCTCTAATCCCTTGAATCAATTTGTCACTTCCCACTGTATAATCATAAGGGATTTGATTAAGATCGTACCTGAATTGTCTAGTGGTTTGCCCTACTTTCTTCAATTTAAGTCTGTATTTGGCAATAAGGAGTTCGTGATCTGAGCCACAGTCAGCTCCTGGTCTTGTTTTTGCTGACTGTATAGAGCTTCTCCATTTTTGGCTGCAAAGGATATAATCAATCTGATTTTGGTGTTGACCATCTGGTGATGTCCATGTAGAGTCTTCTCTTGTGTTGTTGGAAGAGAGTGTTTGCTATGACAGTGTGTTCTCTTGGCAATACTCTATTAGCCTTTGACCTGCTTCAT
>SJYX01020996.1:820276-835674 GCA_006410675.1 Oreotragus oreotragus | reverse complement strand
GACTCAGCAGTGGCCACAGGACTGGAAAAGGTCAGTTTTCATTCCAATTCCAAAGAAAGGCAATGCCAAAGAATGCTCAAACTACCGCACAATTGCACTCATCTCACACGCTAGTAAAGTAATGCTCAAAATTCTCCAAGCCAGGCTTCAGCAATATGTGAACCGTGAACTCCCTGATGTTCAAGCTGGTTTTAGAACAGGCAGAGGAACCAGAGATCAAATTGCCAACATCCGCTGGATCATGGAAAAAGCAAGAGAGTTCCAGAAAAACATCTATTTCTGCCTTAGTGTACAGGGGACTTTTCATACAAAGAAAGATGAGAGAGAACATTTTATTGGGTACATAAGATGTGTGGGATTCTATACTAAATGTTTTACTCAACCTTCTTCATTATCTGTAAGATAATCATCATCTAACATTATTCATTTGAAAAAACCAAGGTTCAGAGAGGTTCAGCAACCTATTCAAAGCACACAGCTAATTAATAGTATATTCTGAGCTGAACTCAGATATTTGAATCTGAGTCCAGACTATTACAGGAAGATAAAAGTACACTTTAAAAGTACATTGGAGTGAGAATACTGAAGTCCAGCTAAGGAATTTATACTTTAGTATTTATTTTGTAAGTGAGAGAAGATTATTCAAGATAATGAGGAAGGAAATGTATGAAATTTTCTAGGCTCTCTCAACCCAAGTCTGAGTGCCTTCCTTTTTTTCTGTATTATCTTCATCTTGTTCATGGAAAACCTATCATTTCAGTCATCTATTCTCTTCTATCTTATGCGGAAACTTCTCTTATTAACTTTGCTTAATAAATCGAGAAAAGGAAGTACAGAGAAGTAAAGGAGTTTGCCTAAGGTCAAAGCTAAGCAGAGATAGAATTAGAACTCCAGTCTCTCTGGACTCACTCTTAATCACAGAGCATAGCTCCGTGTATCTATGTATATAAATATGTACAGTAATAAATATTTGAATATAGAGACCCATATGAAATTTCAGCTTACTATAAACCCCACTGTAAAAATTTTTTCAAATCACTATATATTTCAGGTAGGGAATATCCAAAGTGCCATGATGACCTATAACATGAGGAGAACAGCAAAAACAAAGGAATACAAATAACTGTTGCAATCACCAAGCTGAAGTCATGGGATGTGAAAGATTATTGAACTCTTTCACAAATATCTTAACAGGAGTGCCTCTGTATTGATGCTGAGTCTTCATCATTTTTCTCAGCTAATATCATTGCTGTACAGAATATTGTAAAGTTTAGAAATAAAGAAAATAATTTGAGAATGCTCCACAGGAAAAAAAAAAGTTCATTTCAAGGAGAAGTGGATTTTTTTTCCCACTTGTTTCTGCTTCATCATGGCACATTAACTTGATGAAAATTTCCCTTGTGGATATGAGGAATTGTTTTGACCCTATGTACTTGTGTATTTATTTTGATTGCTCTAAATTTAGCAAAGCATTATTGTCATCATTGATCCTAGAGAATTATTTACCTGTTAGTGAGTCAATAGCTGCATGGGTTTATGGTATCATGAGAGATATTGACTGTCAAGTTTATTTATAGCAATTGATAATTTTTAATTGTTCTCTGTTCCTATTCCTAAAATAGCTAGGCAAAGATGATCACAGGGTAAAGAAACTGTGCATATAAGTGAGAGGGGAAAGGGGTTCGGGTTGTGTACTTGAGTAGAAATAGAACATGCCTAAAGGCCCCTGCCATGCCGTGCTAAGTCACTTCAGTAGTGTCCAGCTCTTTGTGACCCCATGGACCCCATGTAGCCCACTAGATTTCTCTGTCCACAGGATTCTCTAGGCAAGAATACTGGAGTGGGTTGCCGTGCCTTCCTCCGGGGCTAAAGGTCCCTAGGATTTTTCTAATGCTGGCAAAACCATAAGTAACCCACAGAATCTGAGCAGACTGTTGTCTCCCAAGGGAAGTATGCCCTGAGTGAAGTGGTTCCCTTCCTTCCTTGTCTCTCCATCCTGACTTACCTCCACCACCTTTCACAGTAAATGACCTTCTTCCCCTATAACAGTGGAAGATATAGAGTATGCACTCAATAAGTATGTTAAACTACTGAATTATTTCATGAGGGTGTTTCTGCTTTTTTACCACGAGCCCCTTAATTATAACAATGATGTGTGTTTATGGACTTTGCATGCCTAGAGCATTACTTCCTGCCTGGATCTTCACACATGCTCAGTGGATGTTTTTGAGAAGTAGAATGGGTAAAAGTAAGACTCTGAAGACCGTCAGCCTGTGTTCAAATTCTAGCTCGGCTATTGACTAGCCTTGTAACCTTGGGCAAGTTACTAACTGCTCTGTGCCTCAGTTTCTTCATCTGCAAAAATTAGATAACGCGGAACTTATAAGATAGCTGTGAGAATTCTATGTGCTTTTATATGTAAAAATACATAATTTTTTTTCTCCAGTGCAAATGGTCCTTGCAGGTAATGAACTACCTTCAGGTAATGAACTCAGATTAAATTCTTCTTATCTTGTAATGCCATCATCCTTAATACCTGGTATCTAAGATTCTATGGAAAAGGAAGAAAGAGGATAATGATATCTGGAAGTTTTTCTTAGCACTAGGCCTGGTAATGATAAGCAAACCATAGTCAAGACTCATCCTAGATGCCAGGGGACTGGCTAACAGAGCTGTCCTTATATGCACTGGCATAAAGTGAACCAGTTTAACATTCCCTCTGGGCTTCTTAGGTGGCGCTAGCAGTGAAGAGCCCACCTGGCCACGCAGGAGACTGAGACACGTGGGTTCCCACCTTGGGTCAGGAAGACTGGAAAGACTTGAATAGAGACTCAGTTCAGTTCAGTTCAGTCACTCAGTCGTGTCCGACTCCTTGTGACCCCATGAATCGCAGCACGCCAGGCCTCCCTGTCCATCACCAACTCCCAGAGTTCACTCAGACTCACGTCCATCAAGTGAGTGATGCCATCAAGCCATCTCATCCTCTGTCGTCCCCTTCTCCTCCTGCCCCCAATCCCTCCCAGCATCAGAGTCTTTTCCAATGAGTCAACTCTTCGCATGAGATGGCCAAAGTACTGGAGTTTCAGCTTTAGCATCATTCTTTCCAAAGAACACCCAGGGCTGATCTCCTTCAGAAAGGACTGGTTGGATCTCCTTGCAGTCCAAGGGACTCTCAAGAATCTTCTCCAACACCACAGTTCAAAAGCATCAATTCTTCGGTGCTCAGCCTTCTTCACAGTCCAATTCTCACATCCATACATGACCACAGGAAAAACCATAGCCTTGACTAGACGGACCTTAGTAGGCAAAGTAATGTCTCTGTTTTTTAATATGCTATCTAGGTTGGTCATAACTTTCCTTCCAAGGAGTAAGAGTCTTTTAATTTCATGGCTGCAGTCATCATCTGCAGTGTTTTTGGAGACCCCCCCAAAATGAAGTCTGACACTGTTTCCACTGTTTCCCCATCTATTTCCCATGAAGTGATGGGACCAGATGCCATGATCTTCGTTTTCTGAATGTTGGGGTTTAAGCCAACTTTTTCATTCTCCACTTTAATTTTCATCAAGAGGCTTTTTAGCTCCTCTTCACTTTCTGCCATAAGGGTGGTATCATCTGCATATCTGAGGTTATTGATATTTCTCCCAGCAATCTTGATTCCAGCTTGTGCTTCTTCCAGCCCAGCATTTCTCATGATGTACTCTGCATAGAAGTTAAATAAGCAGGGTGACAATATACAGCCTTGACATACTCCTTTTCCTATTTGGAACCAGTCTGTTGTTCCATTTCCAGTGTTAACTATTGCTCCCTGACCTGCATATAGGTTTCTCAAGAGGCAGGTCAGGTGGTCTGGTATTCCCATCTCTTTCAGAATTTTCCACAGTTTATTGTGATCCACACAGTCAAAGGCTTTGGCATAGTCAATAAAGGCTAGCAATCATTTATAAGGCCAAAGCTCTAAAATCCTATAAGTAGGTGTTAACAGCTGTGTAGTCTAGTTTCAGTTGTTTAAGTACCACTGTTTTAATTTTAAATTCAATTGTTTTCTACATGGGCCTGTAGGTAATTCTGGCACCATTCTGCTACCATTGATGTTTCCAGTCCACCTGAGATCTTTAAACCTGAGGTCCCACAGGCCTACTGAGGAAAGGCCGGTGACACACCTGAACAGTGTAGCAGAGGTGGTGGGAATGCAGGACTCTGCGGAGCAGCACCTACTGCATGAGGCACCAGAGCAGCAGTCAGCAGGAACACTGCCCCAAACTCGCCCAGGTCTCCAGTTTTCCTAACCAAAGCCGAAAGTTTGGCTTTTTATGTGAAATCTTCCAAAATTAAAATGTTGGCAACTACTTGAAAATACAGGGTAGGCAAAATATATGTTTTCTAATGAAAGAATAGACTTTTCAATGAAATGTTAAGGTAATATGTTAAGCATATTACCTTAAAGAAATCTGTGAAAATGATATGTTGATGTTATTTAAGAGAGTGAGTGAAAATGCCTGAGAAAATGGTATGGAAGCAAGACAATAAGGTGTACAGAGAAGGCAGTCAAAGGGCGAAAGCCTATTTTACCTGTTTGTCCCCACACCAAGCTCAGAGTATGGGTCCGATTCTGCCATCCATCCCCAACTGTGTTCTTCCTGACATGGGGATATGACCCCTATTATAGGATGGTGGTTAAGTGCCTAGACTCTGGAACCAGTCTACCTAGGCTTAAAGACCAACACTACAACCTAACTGGCTGTCAACCCAGTTCTCCCATTAGTAAACTGAGGACACAAGTGGTATCCATTTCAAAAAATCACCGAGTGGTGACAATGAGCTAATATACATAAAATACTTAGAACAAGCCTCGTGTGTAGTAAGTGTTCAGTATACCTTACCTTTTCTTCTTATTAACTCTGGCTTGTGGGTTGAATTTGAAAATTGTGCCTCCAGTTCTCAATTTTTGCTTTAAACCAGAGCAATTGGGATTCAAATCAGAAAGCCCTTAGCAGCCTGTGAAATGAATCATTAGCAAATAGCCTAGCTTCCTGGGAAATGCTGAGCACCTCTTGCTTTGCTAGGCCCCACCTTCTCCTACCCTCTGTCTCTGCTCCTTGCTCTAATACAGCTTCTACCTGGCTCTTCTCTGTGGTCATAGCTCACATTTTCAACTCTATTCTTACTTTTTGCATTGACAATTTGCTTTTCTGCTTTGAACTCAATCTCCCCTAGATAAATTGAGTTCAAAGACCATCATGTCCCCTGACCTCTGACCCCTGATTACTACTGATTACTGGCCTGCCAAGCTGAAACTATCAGAAGAAATAAGACGTTAGGCAATTCATCCAAAGTCATGTAGCCAATAATGCAAGGAACTAGTGTTTGAACCAGATCCCGTGACTATAATCAGGGATCTCAAACTTTCAGCCATACTGCAGTCTATCTCTATTTTGCTGAAGCAGAAATTTGAGCCTCAAGCAATGTGAGGAGTAGCTTATGAGAACAAACCACTTAGATAGGAAGTCAGCCTCACCTCAGGAGTCATATCTCAAGGAGCCTTTGCTGTTCTAAGATCATTATGGAGGTGTACAGAATTCCCAAGCGGTGACAAAAGCTTTATTTTTTATGACAAATGGGCATACAGTGAAAGATCAAGTTTTCGTGAAAGTTAAAAATGCATGCAGTTAGAATCAGTAAAAGATTTGCATAGGAAGTTGGTGAATCTCAACAGAATTAAAAGGAGATTCATAAAGATCTGAATGTTTCTCTTAGCAAAACCAAGATTCTACACACAGAGTCAAAAAATGATGTCTCACTAGCCAAGTCCTATGATTCTGGGGAGGAAAGAACATGTTATTCAAAAACATTTGAAATCTGTTAAATAGAACATTGACTCTTCAGTATACCTCAATTGGCATTCTTTTTTTTTTTTTTAATTTGGGCTCACTGACCTTTTATATAGAATAAATGCGTGTGAAGATTTAAGTGTGTATACATAACATTTTGTATTCCCCCTAAAGATACCCAAGACTTTCTTGGTGGCTCAGATGGTAAAGAATATGTCTGCAATGCAGGAGAACCCGGTTTGATCCTGGGTCAGGAAGATCCCCTGGAGAAGAGAGTGGCTACCCACATCAAATTCCATGGACAGAGGAGCCTGGCAGGCTATAGCTGTGGGGTAAGAGTGCTACATGACTGAGCAACTAACACTTTCACTTTCACTAAAGATACCCATTAATTCAATTATCCTATTGCCTAAATAATATATAATAGCCATTTTAAATATTTTAGCAAAATGCCTTTTTTTTTCCAAGAATTTTTAAGCTTATCTTAAAAAGTCATGAGCCTATAAGAATGTTGTTTGAAGATCAGTGAAACATCTTGTTGGTTCAGATTCAGGCTTACTTCATAGAGTTTACACAGCATATGCCAGGAACAGTGCTAAGCACTTTCACAGACATTTCATTTCTTAGTCACAAAAATTCAATGTGCTTTAATAACATTATCCCCATTTTACAATTTTGGAAACTTTGATTCAAAGAGGTTTAGTCTTTTCCCAATGTCACACCACCAGAAAATGGTAGATCGGGATTCCTACTTAAGTTCAGGGCTTTTCACCATTCCATGCTGCCTCCCTTAAAAACAATTTTCAAAAAAAAGTTAGCTAGAAAAGTATCTATCCATTAAAAATTATTCCATGGTCCCTCTGTACCTTGTCATGACTGGGATGGAGGAGAGCATCAGTTGTTTGAAATATGCAATAACGATTCCTTGGATAGTAGTTCTAATTTTAGCTTCCTGAGGACCCTGTTTCTTCAGGCAATGCCTAACTTGCATGGCAGGTTTACTTCTGAATGAGACACTAGAGTTAAATCCAAGGACATTTAGAATACTTTCACAGGATGGTTTGGTTTCAGAACTGCATAAAAACTTGCTAAAAATTCTGCATTTATGACACACTATTTATTATATACTTAACCTTTGTATAGTTTTCAAGTGTCTACTGACTTCTACTTCAACACAATAACCATTTATATTTCATAATGATAATGGCAAGAGTGACTTTTTAAAGCTCATTTAAAACTCTTTTTATTCTTGATAATATCCTTTGCCACTACTTGCCATTCTCCTGCTAGGTTTTCTAGAAGTGTTAAAAAGTATGGGGTCATGACCCAGGTTTAAATCTCATGTCATCAGACTCTTCCATCTACTACCCTTCTTGGGGCAGTAAGCTACTAACACTTAGTCCATGTCCCTAATTTTCTGAAGATTTTTACTCTTAACTCACTGTCACATCCCCCAGCACCACTTTATCACAATTCTTGGTGAAGTCTGTAGATCAGAGCCTAGTCAGTAGTAAATACTGTAGGCTTTGTGGGCCAAGAGACAAAACAACTTGCATATACAACAGAGCAGAAAACTCTTGCCTGCCCCACCCACCCTTTCTGGAATTCGGAATCCACTGTCTTCATTTAGAACACTTCCCTCAGAGACCACACCCTCCCACCTCACTAACGTCTTAGTCTTTATTGCTTCCTCATCTCCTGAACTTCTAAACTCTTAAATGTCCCAAAGTCATTAAGCCTCTCTTACATCATTGTTTTGGGAACCACATCCAGACTCACAACTGAAAGTATTATCTTTATACCAACAACATCCAAATTTGTACCGTACTCTAGATTCCTTCCCTGACTTCAGATTTTACTGGATCTAAAGATCAACTTGAGGACAGCTGACATCTTAACAATATTGTTGTCCATAAACATGGTATATCTGTTTACTTAAGACAACTTTGTTTTCTCTCAGCTACGTGATAATTTTTAAGTTTTACTATAGAAGTTTCATACTTCTTTTGGTAAATGCATTCTTATGTATTTGATACTTTTCAAAGCTAATGTAAATGGGAATTTTTAAAGTTAATGCATTTATTGCTCTAATAGAAAAATATAATTGGTGTTTGTATACTAACCTTTGACCCAGGAATTTTGCTGAGCTCACTAGTTCTTGTAAGTGTTTGAACAGTCATTTGGTTTTTGGTTTTTGTGTCACATTTGCTTTTAGCTTTAGTAGTCCTCCTGATCTGACATCACTTCTATGAAAAGTTCATCTTACTTCACTGTTTACTTTTGTTTTGCTGGGCAGAACTTAGAAAAATGTGAGAACATAATCTGGATGAAGAGCCAAATGGGACCCAGAGATATAAAATATACAAAAGATTATTCCAGTTAAAAATCTCTTTTTCTAGTCTTGCCTTCCTCATTTCTCAATGATAATTCACTTTAAGGCCTAAAAACTTCTGGCATATTCCAGTGGAAACTAAGAATTTCCCAGTGGCACCTCTGGAAGTTATTCCAAAATTCTCTTTGGGTACCGGCTGAAAAGGAAGGCTGATCCAGTGATCCAGTTCTGGATGTATGTCCAAAGGGAATGAAATCATGAATTTGAAGACATATCTGCAACCCCACATTTACTGCAGCATTATTCACTATAGCCAACACAGCATGGAACCAACCTCAGTGTCTGATGTTGAATAAGGCACATGGAATGATGTTCAGCCTTATATAAAAACAAAGGAACTCAGCCCTTTGTAATAACGTGGGTGAATCTTGAGGGCATTAATCCAAAATAACATAAGTCAGCCAGAGAAAGGAAAACACTGCATGGTCTCATATACATGTGGAATCTAAAAAAAAGTCTAATGTGAAAGTCACGCAGTTGTATCCAACTTTTTGCGACCCCATGGACTGTCCATGAAATTCTCCAGTCCAGAACACTGGAGTGGGTAGCCTATCCCTTCTCCAACAGATCTTCCTGACCCAGGAATCAAACCGGGATCTCCTGCATTGCAGGTGGATTTTTTTTTTTTACCAACTGAGCTATTAGTAAAGCTCTCAAAAAACTCTAAGGTTATTAAAAAAATCTAAAATATATCTATACTCACTGCAATGGAATCTAAAAGACACCTAAACTCATTGAAACAGAGACATTGATGGTTACAAGCTGGGATGGGAGAAAAGAGGAAATGCTGATGAAAGAGTATGAATTTCTAGGTATAAAAGAAATATGTTCTGAGCATCCAGGGTCCAGCATAGTGACTATAGTTATGATACTGTATTGTACTTTTGAATTTTTCTGAGTATATCGTAAATGTTCTCACTACTAAAAAAAAACAGACTAATATAACTATGTGAGGTGATGGATGTGTTAACTAATTTTCTGTGGTAATCACTTCATAATATATACATATGCTTCATCCCATTTTACATGTTAAACTTACACAATGTTGTCAATTATATCTTATAAACCTAGGAAAAAAGAAAAGGAAAGCTGGGATGAGACATAATAGGGAAAATTTAGCAGGTATGATATGTAGGTTCCTTGAAAACTAGCTTTATGAAACCCAGACTAATTGAGTCCAATGTATTCGCTCAACAGATCTTTATTGAGCACTTACTATGTGCAGAGCAATACTAAGCTGGGGACTGGCAATGAAAACACAGCCCTTTTCCTCATAGGCATTCTGGGGCAAGTTATCAGACAGTAAAGAGGGGATTCCAGTATGGAGGTGGGAGGGAGAGGCCAAGATGGGAAAGTGCAGTGCCTAACATAGAGTTACGAAACCAGGAAATGTGTGGCGAACATTCGTCATGTCAGCTGCTAGCCCAGCATCTCTTATGTTTCTTTGAATCCTCAGGAAATGTCCAGCCTTATATACATATGTCTTCCCTAAAATAGGGCCCAGAAGAGTTGCCACACAGCCTGTTTTGTAACTGGGGCATAGGTGTATTCCTTAGACCACACTAACCAGACTCATCTCTGAAAGATTTTGACTTAGTATTGTAAAAGAGGAATACAAAGGCCCCCATGGAACCATTTGGCCTTCACCGCATCCAAGCCTTAGCAGCTGCACTCATTGGAAAGTCAGGTATAGTTTCAGTACTGGCAGCAGTAACAGATACAGCTAAGTCAGGTCCTAAAGTGAAGTCAAGGTTCCAAAATTTTTGATCTATGTAATAACCNCTTTGTGGGCCAAGAGACAAAACAACTTGCATATACAACAGAGCAGAAAACTCTTGCCTGCCCCACCCACCCTTTCTGGAATTCGGAATCCACTGTCTTCATTTAGAACACTTCCCTCAGAGACCACACCCTCCCACCTCACTAACGTCTTAGTCTTTATTGCTTCCTCATCTCCTGAACTTCTAAACTCTTAAATGTCCCAAAGTCATTAAGCCTCTCTTACATCATTGTTTTGGGAACCACATCCAGACTCACAACTGAAAGTATTATCTTTATACCAACAACATCCAAATTTGTACCGTACTCTAGATTCCTTCCCTGACTTCAGATTTTACTGGATCTAAAGATCAACTTGAGGACAGCTGACATCTTAACAATATTGTTGTCCATAAACATGGTATATCTGTTTACTTAAGACAACTTTGTTTTCTCTCAGCTACGTGATAATTTTTAAGTTTTACTATAGAAGTTTCATACTTCTTTTGGTAAATGCATTCTTATGTATTTGATACTTTTCAAAGCTAATGTAAATGGGAATTTTTAAAGTTAATGCATTTATTGCTCTAATATAAAAATATAATTGGTGTTTGTATACTAACCTTTGACCCAGGAATTTTGCTGAGCTCACTAGTTCTTGTAAGTGTTTGAACAGTCATTTGGTTTTTGGTTTTTGTGTCACATTTGCTTTTAGCTTTAGTAGTCCTCCTGATCTGACATCACTTCTATGAAAAGTTCATCTTACTTCACTGTTTACTTTTGTTTTGCTGGGCAGAACTTAGAAAAATGTGAGAACATAATCTGGATGAAGAGCCAAATGGGACCCAGAGATATAAAATATACAAAAGATTATTCCAGTTAAAAATCTCTTTTTCTAGTCTTGCCTTCCTCATTTCTCAATGATAATTCACTTTAAGGCCTAAAAACTTCTGGCATATTCCAGTGGAAACTAAGAATTTCCCAGTGGCACCTCTGGAAGTTATTCCAAAATTCTCTTTGGGTACCGGCTGAAAAGGAAGGCTGATCCAGTGATCCAGTTCTGGATGTATGTCCAAAGGGAATGAAATCATGAATTTGAAGACATATCTGCAACCCCACATTTACTGCAGCATTATTCACTATAGCCAACACAGCATGGAACCAACCTCAGTGTCTGATGTTGAATAAGGCACATGGAATGATGTTCAGCCTTATATAAAAACAAAGGAACTCAGCCCTTTGTAATAACGTGGGTGAATCTTGAGGGCATTAATCCAAAATAACATAAGTCAGCCAGAGAAAGGAAAACACTGCATGGTCTCATATACATGTGGAATCTAAAAAAAAGTCTAATGTGAAAGTCACGCAGTTGTATCCAACTTTTTGCGACCCCATGGACTGTCCATGAAATTCTCCAGTCCAGAACACTGGAGTGGGTAGCCTATCCCTTCTCCAACAGATCTTCCTGACCCAGGAATCAAACCGGGATCTCCTGCATTGCAGGTGGATTTTTTTTTTTTACCAACTGAGCTATTAGTAAAGCTCTCAAAAAACTCTAAGGTTATTAAAAAAATCTAAAATATATCTATACTCACTGCAATGGAATCTAAAAGACACCTAAACTCATTGAAACAGAGACATTGATGGTTACAAGCTGGGATGGGAGAAAAGAGGAAATGCTGATGAAAGAGTATGAATTTCTAGGTATAAAAGAAATATGTTCTGAGCATCCAGGGTCCAGCATAGTGACTATAGTTATGATACTGTATTGTACTTTTGAATTTTTCTGAGTATATCGTAAATGTTCTCACTACTAAAAAAAAACAGACTAATATAACTATGTGAGGTGATGGATGTGTTAACTAATTTTCTGTGGTAATCACTTCATAATATATACATATGCTTCATCCCATTTTACATGTTAAACTTACACAATGTTGTCAATTATATCTTATAAACCTAGGAAAAAAGAAAAGGAAAGCTGGGATGAGACATAATAGGGAAAATTTAGCAGGTATGATATGTAGGTTCCTTGAAAACTAGCTTTATGAAACCCAGACTAATTGAGTCCAATGTATTCGCTCAACAGATCTTTATTGAGCACTTACTATGTGCAGAGCAATACTAAGCTGGGGACTGGCAATGAAAACACAGCCCTTTTCCTCATAGGCATTCTGGGGCAAGTTATCAGACAGTAAAGAGGGGATTCCAGTATGGAGGTGGGAGGGAGAGGCCAAGATGGGAAAGTGCAGTGCCTAACATAGAGTTACGAAACCAGGAAATGTGTGGCGAACATTCGTCATGTCAGCTGCTAGCCCAGCATCTCTTATGTTTCTTTGAATCCTCAGGAAATGTCCAGCCTTATATACATATGTCTTCCCTAAAATAGGGCCCAGAAGAGTTGCCACACAGCCTGTTTTGTAACTGGGGCATAGGTGTATTCCTTAGACCACACTAACCAGACTCATCTCTGAAAGATTTTGACTTAGTATTGTAAAAGAGGAATACAAAGGCCCCCATGGAACCATTTGGCCTTCACCGCATCCAAGCCTTAGCAGCTGCACTCATTGGAAAGTCAGGTATAGTTTCAGTACTGGCAGCAGTAACAGATACAGCTAAGTCAGGTCCTAAAGTGAAGTCAAGGTTCCAAAATTTTTGATCTATGTAATAACCTAGTCTGCTTAATAAGCCAGCCTTAGTTTCTACCACTGGCAACTAAAAACAAACAAACAAACAAAAAAACAAATATAAAATGTTTCCCAGGGTAACTGTTATCTAAACTGAGATGTCAACAAGGAATGAGTGTTAGTTATGGAAAAGCAAAAAGTATTTGGAGTAGAAGGAACAATATGGTCTAATGAAGAAAGTATTTGGTGGCCAGAAAGTTCATTCAGGGTTTTTCCATAATAAACTTTTTGGCCAGCCCAATAGTTATATATTCGGGGGGCCTAAAATAATTAGAAGGCTTGGAAGGTGATGAATGGTGAGAAATGAAACTGAACAAGCAGGGCCATCGAGGATTACACAATCCACCTTAAGAAGCCCTTTAGCAAGATTATCTCAGCAAATGGGCAGAACTGAGATTATGGTTGAAGATATTGCCAAGAACTAAGAGGCTGGAACAGGCTCAGGCCAACTTCATTCCTGTTTGCTGCCTCCAGAAATGATGTTTTCCTCAAAACTCTCTAGCCAAGGCTGAATCTCTTTACCTGCATCTCCAAATTGTGTGTGTGCTCAGTTGTGTCTGATTCTTTGTGACCCCAAGAACTACACCTCTCAGGCTTCTCCGTCCATGGGATTTTCAAGGCAAGAATTCTGAAATGGGTTTCCACTTCCTACTCCAGGGGATCTTCCTGATCCAGGGATCGAACCCATGTCTGCTACTTCTCTTGGCATTGTCTAGCAGACTCTTTACCACTGGGCCACCTGGGAAGACCTATCTCCAAATTAGACACTGCAAAAGAGCAAGGTGTCTATCATGAAATATTTTCCAACATGGACTAGAAAACTACCTACAAAAGTTTTATCCAACAGAGGTATCCAGTGCATGGACTTTCAACCCAGAACAAAAATGTACAAAAGCCTTTTAAGTGTCATTTACTCAATATCCCCATCTTAGTGCTTTTGCCCCAGGGAACCCAGCTCATATTCTGTTTACTACACCCAGAGACCCACTATCCATTCCAGACATAGTGCAACAAAATAGCACCAATCACAAGTGCCAATTTGTGAAATATTGTCACAAAGTCGGCCACACTACCTGACACACCAATGACCAAGTAGTTGAAGACCTGAGATCAGCATGTTCTCAGGATAATAATTGATACTGTTATTAAAAAAATGATGCTAGGTCAAATAATATTGAGAGCTGCTTGTTGAAATACCTTATGTGCTGAGAAAATGCTTAATGTGCACAAAACCTTCAAAACAGAGATAATATACAGCATGTTCCAAATTTATTTGATTACTTTCTTGCCCACAAACCCCATCTAAGGTCATAATGTCTCTTTAAATGACCAGAAAGTCGCATAAAGTGGAGTCTCAAGTCAGCATTTACCCGAAAGAGAGAGGGAAAAAAAAAAAAAGAACCAAAAGAAGCATAACCAAGTGGCTTCCCATCTCAGGTTGATATAGTTTCCTTTTTTTGTGTGTGAAAAAGACTTAATTCCACATATCTAACATTTTTCTTTTTCACCGTTTTTTCCTCACTTCCTTTGTATTACTGACTTCTTCCCTGGGGTGTTGGTCTCTCTCTGTCTTGGGGGAGAAAGTGCCTTCATTAAGTTCACATGGTAAGTCTACACTTCCCAGGATCCAGATTTTTCACATTCTAATCGGGGTCTGACACATTTTCCAATTAAGACACACACACTTGAATATAAACAAAGGCAGGACCTTGAGGGGAGCAGGGGAAGTTTCTTAATGAGGTCATCTGTTTTAAACAGCAGTTGATATGAATCAAAAATAAAAAAGCTCAGGACCAAAGATCAGTTATAAACCAGTGTGGGGTAGGCAATGGCGAGTAAAAGCCCAGACCATGAAAATGCTTTGAATCTCGTCTTGAATGGAAAAGCTACTTCCGGATTACAGCTGCCCCAGCCAAAGGAAATAAATCAGAATCACCTGTCATCTGACATTGTTGGACTCCAAACAAACAGAAGGGCTCTGCAGAGCCTTCCATGTTTGCCTTAGTGGTTCTCAGACTTCGATTAGCATCCAATCCCTCTAGGTTTGTCAAAACTGATTACTGGTTTCCCACCTTATGAGTTCCAGATTCAGTCGCCTACTCATGTCTATCAAGTTTGCAGGTGATGCTGACAATGTTGCTCTGGGGACCACACTTTGAGAACCAGACCTACATGACAACAAACTACAGCCTAGGGTAAATCTAACGATGAACTTTCTTATTTCCTTTCTTCCTTTTTTCCTTCTCTTCTCTCTTTTTTAAACACATGAACAGCCTAATACTAAAATGCTTGAGTGCAGACAGTTGGGTCAGAGAAACACTGAGTTCAAGCCCAGATATGCCATTCACTACCTAAGGTCCTAAAACAATTCACTTACCCCATGGAAACTCCAGCTGTACCATATGCAGAACAGGACAAGAACAGCCCCTATCACATGGACTGTTGTGAAGACTGCGTAGGACAGAGCTCTCCTCAGAGACACTAGCTCATAGGAAAGCAATGAGAAGACTTCCCAGGTGGCACTCGTGGTAAAGAATCCGCCTGGAATGCAGGACATACCAGTTCAATCCCTAATCTGGGCAGATTGTATAGAATTCCATGGACAGAGGAGCCTGGCGGGCTGCAGCCCATGGGGTTGCAAAGAGTCGGACATGATTAAGCAGCAGCAATAGCAAAGCACTTAATAAGTGGGGGTCACAGTGACTATTGTTTTGCTTATTAAAAAAAAAAAAA